>JABASP010000150.1:0-74813 GCA_019776565.1 Sminthurinus signatus
GTTATGACTGATGAAACTATTGTATATTGTGTATTATTATAATATCATTCTTTTCTTTTTCTTTCTTTTTTAACATTACAGAAAGTCTACGAGAATATTTCAGTAAGTATGGAGAGATTACAGAAGTAATGGTTATGAAAGACCCAACCACACGGCGATCCAGGTAAAAATAACTTTTAAAAAAGCTATAATCATAATAATTTCTGACAAAAATTCAAGACAGAAGATATATTATATTATTATTCCTTCAATACAGATGTATCCTATAGATAATGTATATCACATGCCATTCATACATAATAATAATAATGAATCAACTAACATATTATACACATAAAACGTAAAGAGTATAAGAGTATAGGAGCACCAAAATATAATTTATTTAAATATAACAATATATATTGTATAATAACGTCATTAGTCAGAACAATATTATTCTATCAGTATAATATGAATGAGAAAGAGAAGTATTGAAAAAGCAAAAGTAAAGTCTAGTGTGTTATTTTTTTCATTTTTTTTGTCGAACTCAACGAAAAAAAATTCTATTATTATTCATAATATATTCCATATTATCATAATTTCAAACTCAACGAGAGAAAAAGGAAACGAAGAAGAAAGAACAAAACGAAAAAGAAGCTGGAGAAATAAGTGTAGGAAGGTGAGATATGATAGGGTATTTGTTTATGTATATTCCTTCAAGACAGAGTCTTATTATGGAGTAAGTAGTTCAAAATATTCAAAATAAATTCAAAACTAGTCTCAACAACTAACAAGTATATATAAATAATATATACAAATACACCTAAGAATCAATAGTTCAACGATAACCATAACCAATACAAAAACTTTTACACTACCTTTATAAACACAATAGAGCTTTTTAAGGAAGGAATATTATACTTTAATACTTATAGTAAAAATACAGTATGTAGACAGAATGAGAATGAAAGATTTTTTTTGTCAAGGAAATATACACTACGCTAGTGCATTAAACTTAAAGTGTCTACATATCATATTATGATGAATTTGCTCATGTACACAACATTTTATATCATGTAATGTTTTATATTATGTGTTGAAGTACAAGTAGAATTAGAGTAGTCTTATAGTTTAGAGAGTGAGAAAATGAGAGAGACAGAGACAGAGAGAGAGAGAGATTCTGAGTCTGTTCATCGTTGTTGTTATATATTTGAATATATACATGAGTTTAGATTCGTTTGCATGTGATTGAGATTTAAAATGTAGTGCATGTGCACGTGTATAGTATATATGTGTATTTATATCATATGTAATATGTAGGTAGATATATTACATATAATATACATTACAACAAATATCTACATGTATAATAATATATATAGATGTATTATTTACTATTATAAAAAAGCGAGAAAACATATATTATATATCTATCTATCTATATTTTGAGTGTGAATGAGTGAAGGTAGCAGGTATGGTTTTGCCGGGAAGAGTAAATGAAGATTCTCCTCTGAAAAATAAAGAAGAGAAAGAAAGAAGTCTCATTCTCTCTCTCTTATATTCTACATGTGTATTTGTATATTATATGTATAATATATACAAGTATATAATATTATGTGTACACACTAAGAGAGAGAGAGAGAGAGACCTGAAGGAATAATAGATCTAGTAATTATTCATTCAAGCTGAATATTCAGCAGTGGAGAGTCGTTTTTGAGCTCTTGGCATCTGTTTAGTGAACATTAAAAGTTGAAGGCGAAAATAAACCTTTAGAATAGTAGTAGTAGTATTCGTCGTCATCGTTGTTGTAGGCAGAGGAAATGAGCTATGGTTGAATCCGTTGCACGTCTATCTTTCTCTTTTCTCTCTTTTTCATACAAACACATACAGTACATTTGTACAACTAAACTGTATTTTACTGTACTGCTGCTATTACTACTACCACCACCACTACGGTTTTTACTAGAATAACCCATTGATGTACTTGTAAGTGCATCTACTCAAAAATTCACCTTCTACCTACTGTGTCTAGTACTGTGCCGCAATGCTAGTCCGTTTTCCCTTTACTTCTACATCCATAATACAGATATGCAATATGCAGAGAGAGAGAGAGAGAGAGAAGAAAAAAAAGTCCTTACTGATACCGATGTATGCGTTCGCATAAGCTAACTCAACTTTATAAATGTACAAACAAAACACATGTACAGTATTGTACATAAAACTCTCACTCGCGCTCTAATATACAGACACAAACACACACACACACACACACACACTTATTCCATATATAATATTAAAACTTGAATTTAGAAGAGTGTAGTTCGTTTTATTTAAACTTTTTTTTTTATTTGGTTCCATGCATATATTAACACTCCGCATGATTTTTATTTGCTTTTTGTACAGGTACGCTCCTCTAATTAAAAGATTCAACACATATTATTATTATTATTATTATTATACGGACATAGTTTGGTACGTTTGAGGTTTAGCATACATTGAATGAGTATATGTAGGCTTTCTGAACTAAACTCATCCATCTAATATTGTAAGTTCATGTAAATGAATGTTGATAAGTACATATAGGTATATCTATCTTGTATATTATACATCTATAGAAGATATTGTAAGATCTTTTGAAGCTAAAGTTAAGTAGAAGTAAACAGGTATACCTATTTTATGTATGTATACTTGACTTGTTATTTGTACCTTTTATAGTTTTCACATGAATGTATAATTAGTAATCATAGATATTACACAATTAGCTAAACTTTAGTGTCTTGCGAATGCTGACATATGATAAGGTATAATATAATATGTTCATTTCAACTATACTCGTATTTTGTTTTGGATCACGAGGAAGGTGGTTCCTTTGTATGCATGTAGTAGTAGTAGCAGCAGTAGTTTAGTACAATTTTTTCCACTTCGTTTCAAATCGTTGAGTTTTATTTATGTTATTCTGCTATTTACATCATACATTTATTTAATAGATATACAAATATATAGCCAGTAACAAACCCATACATACATGCAGATGTACTTATAATAATATCTGTTACCTGCGCATAGCAAATTTACATGAAACTAATATATGCACTATCTATTAACAATCACAGCAAGGAGATATATATATATTGAATTTGCGTAAGGTGCTAAAAAAATTTAAAGAGAATGTAGAACATGTTATAGAGAATAGAGATTCTTTTAAGGGAAATCTGTATACACGCATACTACAATGTGATGATGATATATATAAATACACTATACTGTATACTATACAGTGTATAGTATATAGTCTATGCACAATACTACTTAAACAGCGTATGTTTTACATGTACTGAGGAAACAAATAATGGTAAACCTTAATGACGATTTTTCATATTTTTTTCTTCTTCTTTTTTTGCAGAGGATTCGGTTTTGTGACTTTTTCGGATCCAGCAGCTGTGGATAAAGTCCTTGCTCAAGGAACCCACGAATTAGATGGAAAAAAGGTAAGAAACAAGAAGATTATTATCCCTAAAAATGTTCTTTTTATTGTTTATAGGGAAGAAATCAAACTGTCATATTTTACGACAAAGCATGATATGTATGTATTGTGTATAGCATATAGTACATAATACATAATGCATGAACTATACAATGAATACCTATAGATTATCAGTCGCAAAACAAATAAGGAATAAAGTTTACAAGTAATAAGATGACCGTTTTATATGTTCTACTTTCTGTGTTATATTATATTATTTATTTATTTATTATTATGTCTGTTTAAAGTATGATGAGAAAGAGTGCGTGTGAATGTTGAAAAGTGCTCAGTGCTCAAAAAGATAGATAGAGTGAGGGAGTCCAGACGTTCGCTGATATGAGAAATATTTATCACACATGTTCCAGCATCAGAATTATATATTAAAAATACATAATAAATATATACCTGTATAAAATGGATTGTGCTTAATGCATAAGGTATACATTATATTGTATATGTATAATGTGTATTCATATATTACATGTAAAGAGTAAAGAGAGAATCAGTGTTAAATTCTAGAGTAACTTCTGTATTATACTAGTTAGTACTGGAGATATAAAATTATGCATAATATATTATACACATTGAAAGAGAGACAGAGAGATAGACATGCATAAAGTGGCTACTTGGTTTTTTTCCACAAATTAAATATATATATTGGAGAACAAGATAGCATTGCGTATGATATATAACCCGTAGTTAGTTTTCTACATACATTTTATACACCTATAGATAGAACATGCACATGACGTAAAACGATCTCTGTAAATTTTTATAATTATTACTACTGTAAGAGTTCTTTCGTCATTAGTGTATTACAACAATAACAAAATACCCGATGATAAATTCACAACATCAACCATTTTAGATGAACCCACTGTATGTCGACAATTTTAAAACTGTAGCTAATACCTAATGCTCAAAATAGTAATAGTAATATGGATGTCATATTGTATTAGACAAAATCTCTGTCATATCAGTTAATTAATATGTTGTGCAGACATCAGACATTTGTGGAGGATACAAAAAAAATATTTGGAAAATATTATGATATGTATTTAGTATTTCATTTACTTTCATAATAAATTACTCCATTTACCTTTTGTTCCATATTATAAAGTTCAATTATATAGTCTCATGTGATAGACCGATCCAATAATAACAATATTCTTGATATTTCAAATAAATCGAAAAAATGTTTAAATGGTGGTACACATAATAATATATTATGTACAATCCACAGTCCTTTACTGCAACGACATTCTAAAATATTTTTGTACACTTAAAACTTAGATACACACAAGCTCACAACTGTCTCTTTACAAGCTCACCATTAGTATTGCATGCGGAATGTTGAAGTTCAGATTGTGCAACATTAGTTTGGTTGAACGAAAGGCAAAAAAACATGTACATGTTTTTCTTTTACAATACATATATAAGTAACATCTTATAGTCAAAGAGCGCTTGTCAGACAAAACTACTTTTTGTGTATATTCTAGAAAAGCAGTATAGAAATGTGTAATATATAATCACTTTTGTAAGTGGACTTTCTCAGAGCAGAAGGAGAATAAACGGCTCTTTATGTCTGTGATAAGATTGTATAAAAGTAATCGAATGGTTAAATAAACGAATTTTAGTTTCAATTTTCATGATGAAAATGTATCAGCATTTTACTACTCGTATGACGATGATCTGTTATGAATGTACTTATAATATTTGTTAGATACATGTGCTATACATCAATTGGTACATGGATGAATGTACAAACCATGTAGACTACCATGTGTAATATGAATGTTGTACGTATATAATGTACGTTGATTTCTTCCATGTATCTTCTATGAGTGCATTTGGGTGTGTAGAGTTTATGGGTTGAAGAGAGAGAGAGAGTGAGAATTATTATTACTATTAGACTTTATATTTGTAAAGCATCAAAGTTATCTACGATAATATAACATCACATATTCTTAGTAGGTATTTTTTTCTGTTTTATCATTTTGTCACTTGAGATAAATTCGTCTTCAATGTGTAGGTAGACTGTTGGAAAGATTATGAAATAATAATTTATTTATAAAAACAGTGCATCTGTTTTTCTTGAATCATTATGTACACCAGTATAAGTATAGTAGTAGTACAGTTAAAAAAATAGGATAAGATTGTATTCTCTTTTCATTTGGTAGGTAGGTAGGTAGAAAGAATTATGTTTATACATATTATATTATACAATATATATACAGTCAAAGATTATTCATGTTTCACGTTCACTGTTACTTTGAAATATTTTCAAATAAAAAAAGTTTTTGTTTATTATATATTATATGATGGATTATTGTATTACACTGTCCAAGTAGGATGATGTACTATATTATTATTATTATTATGTTGTGATGACTTGTATAATAGGAAAGAGAAAATATATTATGACATATATAGGATATGTATTCATAGTCAACATTGTGGAGTATATAGAGTTGGAACTGGAAAAATAAAAGGATGGATGTGTGTATATTTTGTGCGTATATTATGTTGTACGGCGTCTGTTGTTGTAAAAATGCAATTTTCTATAGTTTATAACTCTTCTCTATATTATTGCATTGTTGTGAATAAAGGATGAAAAAAGATCGAAAAAAAAAGTAAAATGAAGGAAAGAAAGAGAGAGAGAGAGAGAAGGACTGCCCTATTTCACAATATTTCCATCCTTTGTCGGTGTACACACGCAAAGGATGCAGATTAGAAAATATGAACCTGTCCAATGTTGTGGGTTTTAAAAAGAAAGAAAAAGTACACACAACCAATGTAGGTATACATGCACTCACATATAGAGGAAAGGCAGCTATACATTTAATGGTTTGCATCTGTACATGTGTAGGTGTATATAATGAGACTGTCTCTCACTCCCCCTCCATCTCTTTCCCTCTCTTTACATGTATACATTTTGTAAATATGTAGAAGAGGTACAGAGTGAACGATGAGATAAGCGTCAACTAAATTCCGGTAGCATCTCAGTGAAACAGGTTTTGATGCATAATGGATGATGCTTACAAGTTTAATCGACTTCACACTGTGTTTCTCCAAGATGCGCCTCTTTCTTCCTCTTTCTGTCTTTAGACCCTTTGGCCGCTATTCAAATTGTTTTCACTTTGCGACAATTTACCTTCATCCTAATCACTTGAAACTACTTACAGCTTGTATATGTTAGTGCTGTATATAGTTATTTATTTATGTATGGGAGAGATATCCTTTTTTCTTTACTATTACGGGCTTTCTGTTGGGCATAACAAGTGCGAAATAATAATGTATAACGCATAATATGTGTTCAAGAAAATATTGATTTTAGGAGTAGTAAGTAAATAGTAAGAACTCTGAAAGTTTTAGTAAATATAGAATGTCTAAATGTATAATATATATTATGTGCTACATGTACAAAAAGTAAGACATTTCCCGCACCTCATAATGTCTACAATTGCAACGACATACAAACAAATTGTACCACTTGTTTTTTTATTTTTGAAGAACTATACATACACCGATTCTCCGATTGATGGTTTTATTTGATTCTTTTCATTTTTATTTCTTCTCATAAAAATCTGTGTGTTTACCATTTAATTATATCGTTCTGTATATGTATTGGTTGTCAATTCTGAGTTGAAACGAAACTTAAACCTGAATGTACATGTGCATAAATGTATCTACATTTGAAAAATAAAAATGAATACATACAATCATAATCATTTAAAATTATTGCATGATGGATATAATATGTATTTATGTATTTTTTTTTTTTTGCTTTACAGATAGATCCGAAAGTTGCATTCCCAAGAAGAGCACATCCGAAGGTAAGCTCACTTTTCGTGTTCATATTTTTTACGCATTTACTCATTATTACTTACTTTTACTCACTTTTATTATAATAAGATATAAGATAGTAATTTTTAACATTTCCTTGCAATCAAAATATATATAGATTATATTTATTTTTGTTAGTGATGAAAAGCTGGATTAAAGGAGGAGAATCGATTTTGTTAGTGGTGATTATAGTCAAAGAAATAATTATTACTACTGAGCTTTTCTAAGAATTCCATAACATGTACAATATTTACACTGATAAAAATACATAGGCATGTCAGCATAAATTTGGATTTGCTAATACTCTGTGTAAGAAAATGTGATATTTTCAACGTTCCGTATATGCGCAGTTATTTCTACTATCTAAATGTGTTCGTGTAAAGGAAATTTTGTATAAAGTATTATATATCTATTGTACTAGATTTATTTCACCATTCTTCCCACTGTCAAAGGTGTTATTGTTGTTAGTACATACGACATATGTATACATATATACATCTTATCATGAATAAATGTATCAAATGTAGAAAACTAATTTGTTTGAAAGCATCCGAAAAGCTATATTATATGTAAATGAATCCACGTTGTGAAGGTTTACAAATCTAAAATAAGATTTAGGGAGGAACCGATAGATAATGGGTGGAGAGTTGTTTCAAATTTTGACAAAGTGAACATGTAGATATTATTATATATAGGTTATTAGAGTTATTTGTTATATATACGAACAGATTTATGTGTAATATTGTTGGAAATTTTCTATGTTAGCTTCTTATTTTGGGATTTGTATGGATTTTCAGAATTCAGAATTATTCTCTTGTTTTCTTCTTGAAAAGCTCAAAATTCGATTTCTTCCAAATCATTTGTAGACAGAGACCTATACACGTATACGGATATACACGTATCGCGTGACTACAATCATTTGAATTTCAAGAAAATCTACTGCACGAGTGAATAAATGTATTCAGAGTGCGTTAGATTCTCATATACTAATGAAAGCTGAAAAAAAGACATGAAAGAAGGGAAGAAAGAAAAAACATATTTACTTGTCAATCTTTTGGTCTTCTTGTTCTTATTAAAATGAAAATCTCTAATTGTTGATTCCATTGAAGTTTCATTTTTCATGTACCAGTTTTCAATTACATTTACTACTGTCACATGATTTCATTTGCCAATTTTTTTTTTAATTTTTATGTGTGTATTTAGCAAAACACTGATACATAAAACTTAAACGTGATAAATTGTACAGTTTCCACTCGTACACATTCACAAGCATTCTTCTTTTTGTTCCTTGACTTGTTCCTCACAAAAACTTCATATATATACCTTTGTAACATAAAAATATTTTGATGTATTCATTTTGTGGATAAAGAAATTCGTAAGACTTTTTTTTGCATAGCAATAGGAGGATTAGACTAAAAGGTCAAAAATTATTACAGTGCTAAATATTTTAGTGACATAAAAATTAACAGTTGAAGTTGAAAATTTGTTTTTATTTTTATTTATGACTGTGACTTTTATAATCTCTTCCTTGTTGTTCTTCATCATCATTCCCTTTCTGGATGTGAATTTTCATGAGAAGTGGGGAATTTGATTGAAATCTTTTGGGACACAAATAAAAGAGATATGTGTGGTGGTTTATTTTTTAGTGTGTAGATATTAATGGTGCTTGGCATACCACTACTATTACTTCTACTAGAACTAATAGTACCCAAGTACAATGAAGGGAACTTTCTCATATGTTTTTTTGTAAATAACTGAAGAGATGCCAATCTAATCTCACATAGGGATCTTCCTTGATATTATGCAGTATGCTAGTGTGTACACGATGTAAAAGGCGAGTAAGTTTTACAGTGCTCTACTGTTTTAAAAGGAAGAGAGAATGCAATCACAAAAACATTTATTTATACATTGTACATGTTAAAACAAAATACATGCTTATATAATTCATATGTGGACTGAATAGAATTCTTACGTATGCTTTTGTGTACACGTGAACATGTATAAATGTATGTTTTAATATAGTAGATAGGTAAAACACACAAAGGTATGATGATGTATGATGTACATTGTGTGTGAGTGTGTGTGTGTGTGTAATGAAAGTGCAAATTTAAATCGAGGAAAAGTAAATATTTCATGAATTTTTCCATGTACTTCTTCTTATATAAAAGGTTCTTCGTTCTTCTTGTGTTTAGCACGTGCGTGTAAGTGTATAGGTCTGTCTCACATGGATCTGTGTAGATGTGAGAAACTGTATGTGTAAAAGAAATAGGATGTCTGGTAAGATAAGATGAATCTTGTGTCTATTTTATAGTCCTATCATGGTGTAAGCTCATGGCTACGTTTTTGAATTATAAACGTCTCTTTTGAATGTGATGAGAATCTTGTCCACATTCAAACTACAAATCTGTATCTTTGAGGAGTAGTGTATAGCGGAAAAAGCTGGTTGGCTGTGAGTGAATACATTGTAAATGCATGAAGTTTTTATAGATTTAAGTTAAAAGACGATGCGCACCGCACAAAGTGAAAGAGAAAGAAAGGAAATGGTGTCAAAGATGATTTGATGAGCTCCTGCTGCACAAGATTTGTGTGTAGTTTGTATTCGAGTGTCAGTGGGTTTCATTTCCACAGTATTAGAAAAAGGAAAAATGATGGAGGGTTTTAGCAGCAGTGTAGTGGATCAGGAAAGGTAAAGAGCACATAGTTTACAATGTGTATTACCTATACATGCGTACATGTAATGTATCAAGTTTTCATACCATATGATGTCTACTATGTCCATGTCTGAATCCTGGATGCATGACTGACTAGAAGATTATTGATGGATTCTTCTTCACTTTTTTTTTGGTAGAGGAATAGTTCAATCTTCAATCTATCTATCTATCTATCTCGGTATGGACTGGATTGGAGACAAGTTGAAAGCTACTTTTTAGGCCGCGTGAGAACTACAGTTAGCTCAAACTGATGTAGTACTATATATCTGTACATGTAGACATTTTTTTTTTGAGCGATAGACAAAAAGAAACAAGATTCTATGGAGAGAGTTGTTGTAGGTAAAAAATTGTTCTATTCATTTGAGGTGGTAGCGGGATCAGGGTTTTGAAAAATTGAAGGTGGAGAAAAATATTGAAAAAATCCCGTCACTATGCAACATTGTAAACTTTTCACTTTTCGTCTCATTTCCCTCCTGCTCTTTTTTCCGTTTATTCCTTTGGTCCTTTTGAAATGTTCTTCCTTTGGTTAGTTATACTAAAAGTAGAAAAAGTATCAATATTTTTTGTACACATGTCGTCAGCTACATGTGTCTAAGTAATGTGTGTCTTACACATTTAAACCATATTATTATTCCATGTATCACATGTATGCGGGTTATAATAGATTAAAAAAAAATTCGGATTCAAAGTCTTGCACAGACCTCAGACCCCTGTAAAAAGGAAATTTGTGTGCTGCCTAATACATCCCACATGTGTACATAAAACAAGGTGTCATATGTGAGTAATACGTGAAGAAAACAGAATTTATGCAGGTTGAAGTTTGAACCAAAATGTTCAAGCATAAATATATATATACATATTTATAAACGTACAACATCACAAATTGTGCACACAAAGTTATAGAGGTTGGCCCGAGTTATATATATATATATGCTTGTGGGCTGTACACTTTTCTAGTATATTTACATGTACACGGCCGATTTCTTGAAGGAATATAGTTATAACTGTGGGAATAACCGAACTGGATATTTGGTTTGTTTAAGAACCAATGCAAAGATTTGGATCTTATAAATATATTCTATTCTATAGGAATCGGTTAGATCACGGTTCTCTTTCTTTCCTTGATTCTAGTTTGAGTATATATGTAAGTGAGCGGACCCCTGTAATTTCCACATCCATGTAATATAATATTCCGAAGAAGTGACTCTGTATGTGTATGTGTGTGTGTGTTTGTACACATGGGTTGGAGAAAAAAGTCAAGAAAAAACTTGAAAAGTCTTGAACTCTCTCGCCTTTTTCCCCCATTGTTACATTCTTTCACTTTTTTTCGATAAGTCGAAATCGATAGTGTACCAAATCGAGACACATATATAGAACTGGAAAATTTTCCTAAGCGTCTATTGTACATGGTTCCATGTAAGTATACTCGGTGTATAAATGTGTTTGTTTGGTTCGATGTGCAGTGTGTTTGTCAGCACAAGTCTAAAGTCTGTATTCGAGTAAAAAGTAAAAGGTTTAATAGTAAAGGGTTCATGTATTATTCAACTAGTCGGTATTTTATTTATATTTGAAAACCCTAGGTGACTAACTTTATTGTCTCATGGCATGTGCTTCCATGAAAATATTATTGTCAATCCCAACAATCGATCCTCATTTTATAGTACTCGCCTGCTTCTTCATGTGAATGGATGTTTACACACACACACACACACATACACATGTAAACTCTAGTGCAAGTGCTGGTTCTGACTCTGTCTCTGCTCTTGACAGTTTATGCTCCTCACCCGTTTCTTCTTTTTTTGTAAAAGTCAAACTCATTACTATTTACTTGCTTTCTCAATCTTGGATCCCCAAAAAATGTTCTGGATCTCCTTCTACTTTTTTTTATACTTTCGATTCAACCGAAAATTGACGTCATCAACATTTCGTCGTTTGTTGTATCTTTGTCGTATGGAAACAGCTAGGAGATTTTGAGGCTATTGTACCGCAGTGTGTGCATATATAAATAAGCCTCCTCTAAAATAGTATAATATAGAAGTTGTTAAGTTGCATTGATTGTTTATTCCTAGAATTTTCTTGTGTGCTTTCTTTGTTTTCTTATTGAACCAATGTTCTATAGCTACTTTTATACGTGAGTTTTTCTCTATTATATCTATACATTTTGTAGGACGCTGCAGAAAAAGCTTCAAATACAGAGACTTTTATTTGACAATTGAAATGTTAAGAGTCTTCTAACACACAAGAAAATTAAATATTCAAATATATTCATTGTTTTGTTTGAATTCGAAAGAGAAAACAAACATCTACTATCAATTTGTACATATGTATACATACAAGAATTAGGAAATGTTTAAAGATTTTTTGCAAGAAAAAAAATTTCAAGATGTGAAATAAATGTTATCATTTTTACATGGCGTCTGAACAAATTAAAATGCATGGCATATCTTAATAATAAACTAAGCTACTTTGTGTGCGTGCAGGATTCTCATAATACTCGAAATTAGAGTAATAAGTGTTTAGAAGATGGTGATCACCATGATTTCTACCTTTAGTGTGTCTAGTGTCTATCTAGTATCTATCCTTTTTTTTACCATCAGCTTGAAAATAAATAAAAGGACGTTCACAATATTAAATAGTAAAGTTACAAGTTACGGGTCTGCACTTGCATGTCCATGTCATTCATTTTGTACATGTACACGTCCATCTATGACGTTTATACACGTCTGTAGTCTGTAAATGTGTAGAAAAAACACAACCAATTCAGGCAAAAGTATGTATAAGTATGTGCATCATGCTGTCAGATTGCCATTGAACATGAACTCTCCCTCTCTCTCTCTCTTTTATGACACCACTACTGTTTTATAACCATACTCTTCTACTCTTCTACACTTGCTAGTTGGTGTGGTGTACAATATACAAGAGAGATTTCTATTATATAATATATATAATATTTCATTTGGATTATTGTGTTGAACTACTTCAAGTTGAAATGTCATTTAATTTGGTGTCTCTTTTTGCTGTTCAAGTAGTAGTAATCGTAATATAGTGAGTGGGTTGTAGAATATGATATATTACTATTATTATTATTATATGGTTGATAGTTGATAAAATTTCTGTGGTGACGGTTCCTGACATTCACGAGATGTGTTCTGTTGTAATGGCAAAGACCATCGACCTTTGGAAAGAATAGACGGAAGCTTTCAGTTTTGCCTCATAGAACAATAGTTTCTCGCCAGTGCGTGAAAATGTGTCGGGAAAATTGTACGGGAATGAAGTTATAAATTCCTTTTTATGAGATTTACTTTTTTTTGCCCCTCTCTCATTCTCATTCTCGTTCTCTAGCTTTCTTCATGCTGCTCAGTGGTGTGTAATATAGTATAGTAATATAATAATGTAATAGTTTAAGTTATCCGTTGTCCTAGTAGAAAGAAGTAGAAAAGTGGTGTACTTCTACTATGCTATAGTACTCATTTCCCATTGAGTAATGAACTAGAAACTATAGTGGCTCCCGTTCGGACAGAACATTTATATCATATGGCATTGTGTGTATACAAGCATTCTACAAAACATGAATTACCGAGGGGAAATTGCCAATCCGCGGGTTTGTCTCTCACTTTGACTGTCTCTCTACTTGTCGTCGTCGTTTGCATAAATATCAGTGTGCATAGACTGTGCTCTGTACACTCTAGACTGTACACACACATTGCAAACTGAACAAATATGAGTATACGCATGTAAGTAACTACTCAAATATGTACAATGTACATATAGTCATTATATTATGTAGTCAAGAGGAGACTTGGAGCATATTGAAAACACTCTGGAAAACCTCATTATGTTGCAATATGAATCTTTCTTCCTTTATATCCTGTCTTTATATTAATAGTTTAGTATGTGTGCATAGATGGGAGCTTTATTTAACCTTCATGTCAGCAGATTTAATTTTTATATGCTCAACCTGACTCGCTGATTAGTTTTATTATATTTACAAGAGCACGGACGACTAGGGCAGTGGAGAGAGAGCGAGAGAAAGAGAGGTGGAGTGCAGCTAAATTTTAATGTGTGCGTGTGTATGTCTCTCAATTTCTCTCTCTCTCTCTCTCTCTGCACTGTACATTGTAAATGTACATTTTAGAAGGAACTTTTCTCTGTCCTGTCTCCTGCAATCATTTCATAGTCCTCCTTCTGTCTCATACATATGGATGAGGATATTGATATACGAGGAGTACACACACATAGAATCATATATTACATGTCGTTATATTCCAGCAGTATTTCATTTATGTGGCATTTGTATGTATGTACATAACAAATGCTGTACAATCACACATGCCTGGTGGATAGAAAATACATACATACATACCTACATGTATATTTGTGAAAGAAAAAGACTCCATTCCATGCCATTATATGTAAATCAGATCGCTGTAAAATTACGAGCTACATGAGAAAAGGAAATTACAGGCATTATGGAAATAATTGCCGATTGTCCGTGTCAGGATTGACTTTAATGATTTTTTCTTCACTTGTGTGTGTGTGTGTGTGTATATATACTGTATACATATGACATGGACGTGCTTGGTGCTTGTACATGGGGACATGAAATGAAATTGTATATGTATAAATAGGGAAATTTCAAAGCCTCAAAGAAATTTAATGTCACTGTAACATCTTTTATATTTGCATCATATATATGTATATATGGATACTAAATATGCATACAACATCAAAGATTAGACAACCTATGTAATTACGTGTCATTAATTCATGTTACAGCTTGCAATGTATCTACAACACACTATGAGTGTGTGTACGTAGTTGTATTCATTGTCTTTCATGAAATATGATATAAATAATTTGAGCATCACATTGATTAGACTTGACTGGACCAAAGGAGAATTTTACATGTGTTAGATCAATTTACTATGTCATTACACTATATATGAACAGGATCTGCTTTTGATAGTTTAATCATTGTTCTGAACTTTTTCCGACAGTTTTTCGGTTTCTTTTTATTTAATATTTTTATTTGCTTGTTATTAAAACCAAGCTGAAGGAAGCTTGACTCCATGTACAGAAGCATGTTAATATTATACTATCAGTGTCCTTTCAAATTCTTGAAACAAAAAGAAGAATGATTTTTGATTTTCTGTATGAGATACAGTTGTTTAACATTTTTGAGCTTTAGAATGAAAATATTATAGAAGGTTAGAGATCTAATGTGTGAGAGTTTGAACAGTTGCAGAAAAGAAGTAAAACATAAGATAAAACGGTATATTTTACTCTTTGTTATAGTATATGTTACAAATAGCATTAGGTATTCTGTATATAAACTCAAAGTATTATATTTTGGTTATCTATCTAGGCTACGCTATGTTTTCCATGTATGTATTAACTCGTGAATATTTACAATGGTATAGAAAAACTCAAGATGAAAAAGTTGGTACTTTTATGGTATTTTTCAGTTTTAAGAATTTGTAGTAGACGGGTGAAAATGCTTTTACATGCAAACTGCAAAGTAAAGTTTCTCCATTTCCAAAAAAGTTAATGGTGAAATGTTGTATGTTGTTTTGTCTTGAGTTCTTCAGTTATGGGAACTAAGAATGCCTGATTCACATAAAAAATAAAATAAAAAAAAAGACGAGGAAATGAGGCAAAGACGAAGAAGAAGAAAAAAAAAAGAAGAGGAGGAGTATGGAGAAAGTATGTTAAAGTAAAGTTGTGTTAAACCTTTAAGTTTTCTCTTCATGATGTACTGATGTAGGAAGGTGGATGTAGAATGTAGATCTATAGTAAAACGGGAAACGTTAAAATAATCTATTTAAATATCCAGGCAAAGTTTTCCTCTTTGAGATCTGATTCTTTTTACAAGGCATACATGTATATTATGAAATGAAAAAAGTGACTTGTTCATCTGATAATATGTGAATTGATTTTTTTGAAAGGGTTATAGAACTATTCACCTTAAAATTTTTGAAGTACACAGAAGAAGAATTGAAGAACCATATATTATAGTACAGAAAATAATATAGAATGGGAGTAAATTGATATTTCTTTTCTTTTACTTACCTAGAACCTGTAAAATCCATTTATATATGGAGAATGGAATCTCTTTATAGTATTCGGAAGACTACTAGGTTTTGAATAGTTTTTTAAAAAATGAAATATTTTTAAGTGTAGTACTGAATGTTTATAAATTAGTTGTTGATGTACTGAAACCTTCATTTATATTTCATTTGAATGGTAAAATTGTGATCCTTTGAAAAAGTATTGGACGGAAATCAGACTGAAGGATTTTTTGGTGCCTGGTACTTGGTTTGTTGGATTAGAAATCCTTACCAGTTTTAGTTTTTTTTACCTGACATTTGCATGCGCTCGCACGGTTACTGGCCGTATCAAAAATCTCTCTCTCTCTCTCTCTTGTTTGAATTTATAAGCACCTTTTCCCTGCTCTTTCTCTTTGCTCTCTGTTCAATCTTTTTTTATTGGCAATGTTTTCTGGGTACCTACACTCATACATTCATACATACCATGTGTTCACCACTATTGTACGTAGATGTACAATATGCAATATGGATTTTGAGAATGACTTAAGAACGTAGTTTGTATGTATAATATACGAGCAAATGTCTACAGAGTTTTCCAGGGAGGTTGTCTACGATCTACGATGCCTTTAGTGTTTACCCACGAGCCTATTGTGTTATGTCAATCATTCAATGACTAGAAGAGAGAGAAGGTTCTGGTTTTCTGCATGTTCCTTGTATTCAATTCATCTAGTATTCACTCCATTAGGAACTCAGGGTGAGGTATTTTCCGAAAAGAATCCTTCATTTTGTCCCGCTCGTCTTCTTTTCCCTTTCTCTTGGGTTATTTTAGGCATACATATATTCTCACTCTTGCCAGTCTCAAGTCAGTCAAAGTCAATACTCATGATTATTTCCATTTTACCCACCATCTTCATTCTACTAAAGCTGTAGAGTGATGTACACGCGAAATGTTTTAGTAGTCACAGCAGTGGTACTGTGGAGTAATGCGTACTATATCTTATTGTATTACATTTGACATTGTACTGTAAAAGAAATGAAAAAAAAAAGAAAAAGAAAATAACAAAAAAAAACATGTACATGGAATAAAATAAATAGTAGTAATTTTTTCTCGGTTTAAAAAAACATAAATAAAGGAACCTCCTTCATGTATATATGTACTCTGTATTATTTATGATAAGGAACATGTCTTGTACAAATAATTGTTTTTCATATTTTATTTCATTCCAGATGGTAACCCGTACGAAAAAGATTTTCGTTGGAGGTCTCTCAGCTCCTACAACAATTGAAGATGTTCGGACATACTTTGAACAATTCGGACCGGTAAGTAACAAATATTTATTTATTTTTCATTGTTGTTACTTGAATACTTCATAATAATATTATGTAATATTGTTACAGAAAAATATTAAAAGATAAGTAAAAAGAATTTTTTTTAAAAAAAGAAAAGAAAAGGTATTTCCATTGGACTAGACTTTCACAAAAGTTCTAAAATTCTTGTTTATCGTCAGTGAAACATTTCGCAATAGGTATCGTTATCTAGATATTTTTGAACCTTTGTTTTATATTATGCATGTATTTGATTACTTCACAAAAGTAAGACTACATAGTACATATTGTTATGTAGTCTGTTTGAAGTTTCTCATTTTAGTTTTGTTCCCTCCCTTTCTCTCTATTCTTGTTTAAAGATGATTGGTGATGACTTTTGATCGTGATCTGAATCATTACTCTCTACATTTATCGTAGTCTAAATGAATCAACTTTATTGTCCTTGGATAAGATTGAAAAGTAAAATTGAGAGTGTAATGATAATAATAATAATAATAATAGTGGTAGTCTTATTTTAAACGCCATGGTTGCCTCTCTCCTGTTCTTGTTCTGCTTTTTAAAAAAAAAAATTATTGGGTTAGTGACTTGGCAACAAGAAACGAAATCGATTTACGATGCAGAGGAGTTCCAGGCAGAGGCGGAACTTGCTTGGCCGGCTGAGCTCTTTTCTATTTGACGGCTACAACCGCCAACACTATAGCATTTGGTCTACTAATACTACCAACCAGTCAGCCACGGTTACTACTTTTATAGAATACACAGCAGCAGCAGCAGCACAGCTATAGTCTGAGAATCTCAACGAGCACGTCTACCTACGTTGTTCGTACGCAGACTGGTACTGGCCTTTCACTTCCCCTTTTCGCTTATACTGTACTTGATGGCGTACAATCTCTTTCTCTGTATTTCACTCGGTTTGGTTTCACACAAGAAGCACGTTTGTATTCTGAACGGATGGATAAAAGAGAGAGAGAGAGAGAGAAAGCGAAAGAAAGAGTGAGCATGTATGTGTGTTTGTGCTTGAAATAGGTAGAAGAATAAGAAAGGAAAGGATGAAGATAGAAAAAGTTTGTTGTTGGCTCAAAGTTGTTTTTCACTTTGAGAACATGGAATTAAGGAGTAGCTGTTAAGTAGTCACCGAATATTCAAGTGGAATTAAATACCCTTCGGTCAGTATGGCGTCCACGTAACACCAGATTGTACATTCTACACGGACTTCTATCTATTGTTTTATACTTTACACTATCTTGGATACTCTTCTTGGAAAGTGTAAATGTGTAGATGGAATGAGAGGGTATTAAATTGTCTAGTAAAATACCAGTGGAGGAAGAATAATTGTAATTGGGATAAAATATATATCTTTCACTCAGCTTGTTTTACTTACTATAGTCCCTTTCTGTGTCTTTTCGTCTCTCTCTCTCTCTCTTCTGACTTTCTCTCTTTCCACATAGCAATAAATTTTACAGGATAGCTTCACATTTGCCGAACTATAATTAATGACGTGATCAAGTGAAAGCTTTGATATTCCCCAATGTGGAACAAAATATACAAGGATATAATATGGTGTATGGATAATAGATAAGTATGTACATGGGCAAGTATGTATGGATACAATATACACGATACACTTGTAGTATATTTTGTACTTACATCCTTTGTCAAACGATATAGTTTGACGTCTTCTATAGTATTAAATCCCGTACGACCTACATATGTTCAAAATTTATAGCATATGTATATGTACGATTATCCTATTATCATATATTACACATGCATACATGTAAATGTAGGTGTTTTTACTAAGTAGTACAAGATTTTTTTTAAAAAAATTACATTGTTCCTTCCAGTATCCAGAATTTATTCATTTCGAGTATATAATTTGCTATGTGTTCCAATATATTATAAGAAATCTACATCTGGATTATTATTAAACATTGGATTATTTAAAACACAATTCAGATACGATAAAACGCTGATTACTACTACTCAGCTTATCAGTCTTACTTGTACAAAAATTAGTAAGCTGCTAGAGGATGAATGTAAGTAAGATATAGATATAGATTGGAATTGTACGTGTTGTGTGTACAATATAAATCACATTATGCAAGAATCCTACTCATGTCTATTTATACCATGTGGATAAGTTTTATATGTATAGATATATAGATATATATATATTATATGTGGAAGTTTCGAGTTGAGAATTTTTTTTTTATTGGTTTCAAGTTATGATGTACAAATTAGGAAAGTTGGAACTACACACATAGAGAAAAGTACGAGTTGTACGAGGTAACATATGTGTGAGTAGTTGAAAGTGGTAGATGGTTAGATGTGAGTTTACAGTCTACAGGCTAAACCAAAGGAAACCAGGCTAGTGTCGTTTTTGTAGTACATTCAAACTTCTTTCAAGAAGATAAGTATGAGGTCTTCAAGGGAAAGAAAGATACACATAGAACAAGAGAGAGAGAGAGTGTGAGCATCTAATAGATTATTATGAAACAGACCAAGAGTATGAGAAGAGAAAAAGAGGCAGACGATGATGACGACCCCGAAGAGGAAACGAGAGAAAGTTGTTTTGTGAGTTGAGAGTAGAAGTGCATGAGAATCTTAATTTTAAACATCCAAGTACTGAACTACTTGTAGTAACAGCAGGAAAAGTAGTAGTAGAAGAAGAAGAAGACGAGTCGTGTAAGAAGTTTTTTCCTCTTAGTAAGGTTAATACAAACCATAAGAGCAAGTTACGGGCAAGGTTCAGGCAAAAAGAGTCCTATGTTGTTCACATAGTGAAAAAAGTGAAACTTTTACCGCGATTGATCGATAGAAAGAAGGAAAAGGGGAGAGAGAAACGTATATAGGAGGACGGCTTAAATGCAAAAATCTTTCTAATTCTGTATTTTTTTTACCACCTCTTCTTCTATATCCCCTATATGTATGTTTGTGTATGAACTGCTATCACTGTAGACGTAGTAGTAGTAGTAGTCAGATGACATTGGATATTTTTGCAATTGAATGTCTTCGAAGTTTGTTTCATCCATATATGTATGACAGTTTGCTGTCTACTGCTCCACTGCAGCCGTATACCTACATGAATAAAAGTTACACAGACTAAGAGGTTGGCTTGTACAAAATTTATCGGATTTGATATATAGTTCCCTCTTTTTGTATGACAGCGTTAGACAGAGAGAGAAAGATAGAGAGGAATAAGTAAAGAAAAAAAGGGAAAAAAAGAAGATGAAAAACTTTTTTTCGTCTTACTTTCAATTTTCAATGAAACTTTTATCCCGTGATATTATGCATTAGGCTGAATCTAAACCTATGAACATGATTCATTTGTTTCCTATTCTTGTAGTATATATTACTAGAAGAGATTTCCATATTTCAACATTGTATGTATGTATACATACATATTATATACATATAATTTCCATCCCATTTAGTTCTCATTCATACAGATTGTAATGCCAAGAGGGCACAGAACGGCACATATTTTGCATTCTGTATATTTTAATGTGTATTCAGTATTCCTTATCTACTTAGTATGCATCAACTTTACCTTGTAGTTGTACAGAAAAAAGAGAGAGAGCACTTTTATGGGGTTTAATTTTCGGATATTTATATTTCCAGTGTTCCAGGAGGGACTCACCGGTAGTAGTTAAAAGCATTTTAAAACACTTATAATAAGACCACCTAAGCTTATAGTGTATGTAAGATGGGAAATGGAATATGGAGGACAGAGGAACTTGAGCGGAGGAAAAAGTACAAGATAAGGAAGGAAATATAGATTTGGTAGGCATATAAATGGAATAATATATAGATGCATAATGTTGTTGCAGAGGAGATTTCATGTATGCAGAATTCATACAGTTTGGGGAAAATAAGGAATAGAATTTTTTTTCCCATTTCTAACTCACTTCTTGTACTCTCACATGCTTTTATTTTGCATTTCTAATACTCTATTTTTTTGGAATATAAAAAGGAGATTTTTGCTTGTAGGTTGAGATTTTTCCCTTTCTCTTCTAGCTGTTTACTATTAGAGAGAAAGGAGGAGAGAGGAGAGACAGGGAGAGAGAATCGTTGTGCAAATAAAGACATCAAGGAAACATGCTTCAGACATGTTATTTCCATGAGCTTATCAGAGGAAGCGACTAATACATAGGAGAAAGAGAAAGATAGTAGAACGAAGAAGGAAGGAAAGGAACAGGAGACAGGAAAAAATAATACAGAGAGAGAGAGGGAGAGAGAGAGAGATAGCAAAAGAGAACAGGAGTTCGAATTTTGCCTTCATTTTAGTAGCAATGGTACTATAGCACTAGTGATAGTTGTAGCTCTGTTGTAGTTGTTGTTGTTGTTGGTGGGAGAAGTAATCTCGCGTTAACAGGACTTATTTATTATTTCAAGAGTGAATTGAATTGCGTGGATTCCCGAGAGCAGAAGTATGTTATTTTGTATGGATACTTGGAGGTATGTAGAATGTAGAGGGATGAAAAGAGAAAAAAGAGAGAAAGTGGAAGAGAGACAATTCACAGACGAGATATAAACAGGACTTTGTTTGATGGAATTTAACAAAAGTCCTTGACGTTGATTTGAATAGCACAATCTTTTATAAGACAACAACAAAAAAAAAGAACGTCAAATGGAAAAGTATACAGTAAGAGAGAAACAGAAAAAAAGAAAAGAGATTCCACCTAGAATGCCACAATTTTTATTCTCTCTGCTCTGTACAATACTTAAAATGTACAATGTACAGGATATTCAACATAGAACCTTTCCTCTTTGGCCCTTTATTTCTGTTTGGTTTTTAAAATATTCCAATGTTTTTACTTTAAATCTGACTGAATTTCAAACAAGACTTGTCTTGACAATTTTTTTCGTGGAAAAAAGGGGAGTGTAGAGAATGCAGAAAGTATGTAGAAAGGATGGAACAAAAAAAAAACAAACTTTTTGCATTGGCTACAATTTTTTCTCTCAAAAGTTCACACAAAGCTTTGTTATTTTGTTTCGCCTTAGTTTTATTTGATGTTACTGGAACAATAATAATAATAATTGGCAGTTTTATTTTATTTTTATCCAAAGTAGAATTATTTTGAAGTTCTTCAATGGAAATAATTTACATATGTATACACACATAGTTACATAGTTGTTTGACCATGAAATACTGAGGATTCCGTAGTGTGTATATTTTTAAACCTTTTTTTTTTTTTTTTTTAGGTATATGCTTTATTTAAAGTAATTATATATTGTTTTCATGAGATAATTATAGGACAGGAAATTCGACTATCTATCTATATATGTAGGTATGTTTGATGTATAAAGTGTACTACGGTCCACGTATCTGTTTAACACCATAAGCATTTATGGCTGTACCAAAACCAAAACGAGCGACTGATTCTCCATCATATATCATGATTCATGATATTATGTAGTGTTTATTATGTACTTATGCTGTTGTATGAAAAAAAGAAGAGTAACTTTATTTACACATTTAGAGAGAAAAGGGAGAGACAGAGATGTGAAAGGGAGAGTACTCCGCTATATACTTTTTTCTTCATCACTTAAGACTTGGGATTCAAGTTTCATTTTGATGACATCTTCTTTTTCTGTGGAAAAATGCTGACATGACATAAGTTTCTAACTTTTTTTATACGTTATCTCTCTTTTTTTTATTTATTTACAGATCGAAGATGCCATGCTAATGTTTGACAAACAAACAAACCGACATAGGGGTAAGTAATGATCCTTTTTCTACAATTCTCTTTCTACATTTTTTTTTACATAATGTACATCTAATTTCCATGCTACATACATACTATTTTACACACTATTTGTAAAACATCTGTACTTTACAGTGCTTTACACTTAAATTGTGCTATGATAAAATTGCCACGTTGTGTGCTATGATCATGAATCATGAACATACATATAATATTCCACATCTTTTGTACATGTGAGTTGTAAATTGAAACTCAGCATATTATTTACTCGTTAGCAATATACAATATACATCATATTATTCTTATTATTATTCCTTTGATTTTTATGAGAGTGCAATTTCTGATACATGTATGTTACACTAAAAATGATGATGATTAGGAAGGAAAAGATTTCCTTTTCTACAGGTTTATATCTTTCAGAAATTTTTAAGTGAAATATGTGCTAACTATACATGATATAATAATATATTATACTTGCACATAATATAGTATTTATTTTTCACGGATTTGTTTATGACATTGATGGACTATAATGCTATAATCACTTCATCAACTTCTTTATCTTCTTTATCTGGTTGTTGGCGAGAACATTTTGTATTTATCCATGCGTTCATACTATGTTGAGAATTTGGTGAATCAGAATATTTGAGACTGTTTCTAGAAAATAGAAGAGGAATGTGACGTGTGTTGATTTAACTCACATCACCAACAGATACACATACATATGTATGCGAGCATGTATACATACGTGTAAAGGGAGGAAGAATGAGAAGAAAAAATAAGAGAGAGAAGAGATTCTTGTCTGGAGAATTCGGCGTTTTCCCACATGTAATTTTTTTGTGTGTGTAGAAAGCCGAAAACACGCACATTCACCAGCCTAAGTATGTATTTATACAGGACTTTTATTAGTATTTCCTCTGTTGATATGTAGACATATACATCATCAGACTTCAAATCATTGTCACTTTGTCTGTCAGTCGTAACGTTTATTTTCATAATATTGTGGCATAGTACATGTCTTGATTTTAGAATCTAGAATCTAGTTTCAATAGACTAACAGAATATTAATCCACTACACTGTTGTTATTTTACAGATGTTTTCTGGGTGTAGTATATATATTATATATATATGTTTAGTGTATTCAGCATTATATTTTACATAACATTTAAAAGAAAATAATCACCAATTCTGGATAAATTGATTATTATTATTATTATTATATAACATAGGTTCATATGCTTAGGATTCGTACAAGTATAAAAATAAAACAAAGATAATCATTAAACATTATTAAAGAAAGGAATTAATGCAGATAAAAGTCAATAGTCAATACTGAATGGCAATCATGTGCACTAAATTGAACTAATTTGTACTTTTTTTCCTCTCTTCTATATAAAGATGAAAAAGAAAAAGAAGTCAACTGCTGGTTCAAAGGATCAGAAAAGAAATAGAATAAAAGGGAAATGTTTTACACTCTTGTGAGTTTATTAAAATGATAGCACTGTAATCTTGCGTGAGAAGAGAGAATATGTAGTAGAGGGGAAATGTATCCAGACAGAAGGAAAGCCTATCTATCTGCCATTGTATGAGTTTGGAACAGGAATTGCAAGCTGTAAATTATGTGAACTGTACTGCCGTACAGTAGTATTGGCTTGACTTGGGTTGGCTTGGCTTGGTTTGAATAAGAAGAAAAGAAAAAGTTGCGTAGTAGAATAGAGTTTTAGTTTTGTATGTGCTGGTCCTGATGTGCTTGACGTCAGTCGCCGAAACAAGAGAAAAGAAGCGCTTGGAGCACGCTATGAAAGTGAATGACGCACTCTACTTCTGTCTCAGCACTGTCTTTGTATGTGTGGATAGATTGTTGTAATGGGTCGTCTAAAACTATATCACTTCCACACACATGCACAAGCTCTTTCTCTTTTTAACTTTAATACTTCCTACGACTACACTATTACTTTAAAAGACACCGAAAGGAAACGAGACAAGAAGAGTAGATACATAAGTATTGCATTGAAAAGACGACGACGACAACGACGAAGGGCATGAATATAAGAGATAAAACATAAAAGTTAGTAAGTAAGTAAGTAATAGAAGTGGAGAAGCCATACGCTAATCATGACTCTAAACTACATTCAGTAGCATTTTGAAAATGTTAAACCTTTTGGTAGTGTCTCTTCTCCATACTCCGTACTGTTACTTGTACGTTTCTTCACACACTATATGGTAATAATAGTTGTAGTACAGGAATACAGTAATGTCTATTCTTCTAATAGACATGATCTTTTTCATCACCTGACTCAAACATAGATCTTTCTTTCCAATCTATTTTAAGGCTTCTTTTTTACCAATAGCGGCATACTTTGAACGTAAGACAGCAACGTCTTCCAATCTTGTTGCATAACTATATTATTACTACATGAAAATATATATAAACCCTCGAGAAAAAATATTTCAATGTGCAGGCTGGCTACAAAAAACTTGCTAATCTAGTCATTTAGATATATTATATTATGATGTATAAAATATTATACAACATAAAAAATATTCAATAGCACAATCTTCAAGTTTTTATTTCTATATAGTTTCTAACTTTTCCTTTCAAAAAAAAATGCATTGTTCAAAATAATCTGTTCATAAAAGATATTTGAACTCTATACAAACAAAAAATGGGAGGAAATTTGATGATTTTTGTGGGTGATATGATTTATTCCCAAATTCAAGATTAGGTCATACGTACAAAATTTTTATTACAATCCAATATTCATGTAGCTTGCATCTTTGGAGATTATTTTAGGTTTTACCTTTTTGGTAGTAACTTTTTTTTTGCTTGTTATTGACTATTGGAATTGGAATAGAGGACAATTTCCGAATTGTTGTATACTGTATTGTGTTTATAGTGTACAGTATTAGTACATTTGGAATTGGGTTTGGGATCATCTACTATCTACAATAAACAGTACCAAACGACAAGTATCAAACTAGCACAATACAACAATTTTTCCCGAGGGAATAGAAACAGTATAATATATGTAGTGTGTGCATTTATAATACTTTTGTTACTTTCGTCTCAAGAAATGTCTCTCTAGATCCTAAATTTACCAAGTGCAAGATGAGCAGCAAAAAATAGAGAGAGAAGTGAACAGACGAGTGCTATATGGTATCTCGGCATACCGTGGTTTCTCTTTTGCGTTTGTCAGACGATCCATTTAAGAATTTTTGTCAAATGTCATTCTGGTTGGTTTGCACACATATATATATATATACCTATAGATATACATACATTTACCATTTCTACAATCTGTACCTTTACAGTCTACATCACATATGTGTATGTATATATATTACATGGTATACATGACTGTTTTTGTGCCTTGTGAACTTTGAACTTTGCTATTCAAGGAAAAATAGGTAGGTAGTTATGCTCATTTTATAATATAATACCGAATCATTTTCTACATTATTGTTATTTATGAGTCGTGGGTTATGATACAATATTATTACAATGGGATGATACTACATATTTATACTATCTTTTTACGATGAAAATGCATATACCACACTGTTTCTGTATCTATATAGTAAATAAAAGAGGAAGCTTACCTTCTACCTCCACCGCAGTCATGGATGGCTTACTTGTTTCATCTTGGTCTTCTTTTTTTTTTATTATGAAAAGCAAAAATGGCAGACATGAATTTATAGAACTTTGTATTCTGTAATACCATGTAATATCTAGAAGCAGTATCATTTTTTATTGTTGTATTCTTCCAGGATAGGGCAGACTGGAAAATGTTTTGTAGTTTTTATTTGTGTTACGAATTTCAGAACGATATTATTATTATTTTTTTTGTATAACTTTTTGGTTATACAGAACTATGTGAAATGGTGAAGTTTTGAGATGAAAATCTTTCTTAGGATTTCTTAGGAAACAATGAATGTAAAGTCATAATAATCATGATTTGGTAGAATAGTAGAAAAGTTTGAAAAATTATAGAATAATAATTTAATATTATAGCATGGCTGAGGATTATATAAGTTTGGTATGATTGAAAAGTGAAACCCAACAAAAATATTTGCGTATTTTAATGTATAGTGAATTTCAAGGCAATTTTGTATTCATTTCTATCAATTATTTTTTTTTACTCATCTAGGTATTCGGTATTCGATTTGTTTTTTGTGTTTTTTTATTAATTCGTCCGATTACAAAAAGTATATTAAGAAATAGTGATCCGATTTTGCTAGGAAATTGACACAAAAATCTTTTTAAAAGGAAGGGTTTTAAAACTTTTGCCATCAAAAAATGGTCACTTCTTTTTTAATATCTTGTTTTTTCTTGTTCTTGGTAACAAATTATTACAAGTCATTCATTTATATTTTACTAGTTTTACCATTTCATTGCGTAAATATGCATAAATTATTTCATATTTTAGGGCGATAGGCACAAGATTAGCTCATATCTCTCATGTCTACATATATTAAAAATGGTGCTTGAATTAATCAGTAGAAATGTAATAAGCCAAGATTAGGATATATTGCAAAAGGGAGACGTATTATAGCAAAATGGAATGGAAACAGAGTGAATTTATATAGACAAAGATTCAAACTGATTCTAGATTCTACTAATGTAACAAGAAGTATTATTATGGTAAAATGTGAATAACATGTATACTTGAAGTTTTTCTGTACATAAAGTTTGTAAAAATTATAGAGAAAAAAGTACACAAGGACCACCAATTTTCTTGAGCAAGTATACAAAAGAAAACAAGCAAAGGGGAAAAAAAGATGAACATGAAGCAGAGAATAGCGTTAGGATTTTCTGTAACCTTGTAGATCCTAGCGTAACTCATTTGTGTTGGAGAATTTGTGGTACAACATACAAGAGAGAGAGAGATATGCATGGAGGAAGAAGAATGCATTACTGTAATCTTGAGGACCGTTCCCGATTAAAACGAGCGTATGTAGTATGTATGTATGCATAGCACATGTACATTTATTCATGTAGTAAATGCAGAACGACATTATTAAGCAAGGTTTTTAATCTTTTATCCACTCATGTACATGTGTATAGAAGAGATAGTCAAGTTGTAAGTGGGAATGTTTTAATTACGTCGTTAATTTTTCTCCTTCAAGAACATTTCTAATGAAAAGTGTATAACATGAGCATGAATATGAGAAAGAAAAATCGGTTTCTCGTCTAGATCCATATATACATGAACATTATAAGTACATGTAGGAAAAGTGCTCTGTGCTCTACCATTAAGCACTATTATAAGTTATTGTAAGTATAAATAATATTTGGAGAATAGACCAAGAGGCAGAAGGTATGGTGTGTAATGTATATTGTAGTACGTATATAATTTTTCATAACTGGAGTTGTTATAGCTTCATACCAGTTGTGCAGAGTTACACGGATCATGAGCAGGAGCATTACTTTATCTGGTGTACTTTTATTGTCGGTACTCTTGTACTGTGTGTACAATGTATAGCGTGTACAGTGTACGATATACATGTCAACGTTGTTACAAAGTATAAAAGGGAAGTAGAGAGAACATTCAGAATTTACATTCAAAATTTAACTTTTATTAATGAAAAATATGATTGTGGAGGATAGTAATGCATTTTGTGACAAGAGCCAGGAGGTTTTTGATCACCATAACATAAGTAGAGAAATATTTTGTTGAGTATTCTATACGGCTTTCTTTTATTCTTTATCATCATTCTTTACTTGTACATATCTATATGTAAATCCTTCTTCATCTTCTTTGGGAAGTATTTTGTTTGTTATTTTTTTCTTGGTCTTTTTCTTTATGATTCTGTGTACATATGTACCATGTCTGGTACTGGCTCATCCTTTATAACAAGACAAAGAGGAGAACAAAAAGAAAGTTGAGAGAAAAGAGAGAAATAACGAGTTGTGGTTGGAAAAGTTCATGGGATTTTGACAAAATTAAATAGTCGGTATTTTGTTTTCGACGTAACTAAATGTGCACACAGCCAAAAATTCTTTGTACATTCTGTGTGTGGCATATACCTTTGAGATTGTCATTTATGAGTTCACGTTTTTTTTGTGGACGCTTTTTTCTTCTTTTTTTTTTTTTACATCTTAGAACATTTGCAATAGAGTCATGCAGATTACATAATGTGTATGAGATGAGCATGTTCTGTTCTGAACTGTTCTGTAGATTGTAGACGTCGCATGTTATGTACTATGTATGCAGTGCACATGTGTACTCTGTATACTACATGAGCATATTTATTTCTTGATTTTGTTTTAACAGAGTTTGTACTGTGAATATTATGTATGGTATACACGGTTCAGACAAAGAATACGAAAGAAGATGAAGTGGGAAAAGTCCTCTATGTGGGAGCATATTATGTACGAGACGTCTCTCTCTCTGTCTCTCTCTCTCCCTATCTGTCTCTCTGTCTTTTCGCTTGTGATTCTAATTCAGCAATCTAGAACGTGAACTTGTAGTCATAGAAAACTTATAAATAGTTAATGCAATACAGTCCAAAATTTTGTTTCACATTTGTTCGTTTCTCCGCCAATGTGTTCTGTATTCAAGTGTCGGTGTATATGTACCATGTACTTTGTACATCCAAGTCTGTACGTACGTACGTCTGCATGTACTTTTGAGTGTTTGTCTAGGAACAAGTTTGAGAAGAGCAGGGTAAAACTTGGCGTTAATAATATTTTAAAAATACATGGAGATACCTACATTCATTCTTATATAATATACAGACATACAATATATATATGTAGATACATGTTGTTTCAAATAATTAGATGCATGACTTATAAAAGATTTGTGAATTTTTCAACTCTTTGCCCCCCTCAACCCCCAGTCCGCCTAATATCATCTTCTTCTTCTTGGCCATGATTATGAATTTTAAAATATTAAAAGATATTTTTGTTGGTATAGCCATATACTTTTTGATGACATTTAACATATTGATTCACTCCCAAAATTTTTCAGAGAACATACTAATATAATAATAATATAAATAAAAATAAAAACTGTACCGTATTTTATTTATTTATATCAAAAAAATGAAAATGTAGGATGTAAATGTAAATCAAGGGAATGTGTAAAGGTTCCTTTGGAGAATAATCGTTTCTTTGAATATTCTTTCTACACTGAAATCCAAACGTTCCGTATAACTTAAGCTGCGAGCTATAGTAGTATATAGATTTGCCAATATTACAAGTCTACTTGTCCCACCATTTTTATTAACATTTTGGTGGAATGTATTACACTGGGAGAAGTAGATATTTTGCCGCATTTTCTGTTTGTTTGAGATATTAAATGGATTTTTTTGACGATGAGAACTTGGAATTTGGTCCCATAATGTTTTCTCCTAGACTTACAAATGAAAAATTTCCTTCCAACTAATTGCGTAATAAAAAAGATTTCTCTTTTTTTTGTGATTTTTGGCTTTCTTCGAGTTTAATCTAGGTGAGAATTTGTGGATGTTAGGAATTCCAATTTGTAGATTCATTCATAACATTTTACAAGTGGTGAAAAGTATTGGACAGTTTTACGATGGAAATACATAAAGTTGTTCTCTTTCACTCCATTTTTGGGTATACTTTCCCTGTGCTGGAAATATGCACTTTGTACATTTTTGGACACATATTACGCACCATGTGCTTAATGTTCAAAAATTACCACTTTCTAAGTTACAGTTCAATTTGAAAAAATAAAAAAAAATCTTATACCAAGAGGCTATGAAGCTCTCACGATTTATTTCAGTTCTTTTTTTTACCATGTTTCAAAGAAAATAGAAAGTTAAGTAAAGTAAAGAATGAAACATACAACTACGTAATATTTCGTATTCATGGCTATCTCCGTCTTTCGTCTATATTCACACAGGACTTGAGATTTCTATTGTGTCCTAACGGTATTTAAGTTGAAGTTGTTGAAGATGAATGAGAAAGCAAGAGAAAAAAAACACCCTCACTCTTGTATTATGTAAAGTCCGTTTCTATTGAAATGAATGGTGGATGGTGGATGGGAAATGAAATGAACGACATGAAATTTCTTCAGGGATGGCATTATTTCGCCAAGTTTCAATAGGGACAAAGACTCGTAAATTGTCAACTTTGTTGTATAGACCCATGTAATTTGCACTTCAATATTTGCCCTTTTCTTCTTCTCGTACTTGCTGGCTGGTTGGTTGGCTGGTTCGTTTATCTCCTATATACTTGTGTTACATTGTTCATGTCAAAAAGCTTGTTAGGAATTCAAATTGTTTGTCATGAAGTAAATTGTTATCTCTGTATATTTCTTTATACTTGGGCATCGGCTTGAGCTTCAACATCGACATCCGCCTCGTCTTAAATTTTGTGGATTCTGGTGAAAGGAGGGAATGAAATCCTTGAATACAAGTTGAAAGTACACAATGGAGAGTCAAGTGCTGGAAATATTGGAAATGTTCAACTTCAATATTTCATCTGAGGTCTACAATTAGAAACTAAACGGATATACATATGTATCTATCTATGTGATTGTCTTTCAATTGGCGTCGTCTGTCGTTGTCGTCATCAAAGTACAAAATTTATTACAGAGCCGGCACATTAACATTTTATTGGAAAGTGAATAACAAATAAATCCTGGTATAGATTGAGACCATTCTTACTACTAAATGTGACAGATAGACACATACAAGTAGAGAGAAAGAGAGAAATAGAGAGATAGAGAGAGACAGGCAGGCAGAATCTATTGGATGTGTATGCCAACGCTGACGTGGCTTTTCTGCCACCGCCTTTCTCTGAAATCTTAACTTGTCGATGTATAGAAAGCCGAAAGGCACATAGAAACAAATAGCACCTATAGTAAATATAGTATAATATATAGTAATAGTATTGTAAAATACGGTAGGGAAAATATAGTAGTAACGGACGAACACCATACACCAAGGATTTTATATTATATTCCATGCATAATGTAGCAAATTTATAAATGTACAAACTTGCAGAAAAAAAAGTTGGAGGAAAAGAACGAGATTATGCATACAATGCATGTTATACTTTGGGTAAAGAGTGAAACTTTTGAGTTCTCCACCGTAGTATACGCACGAATGTGCATACCACGAATGGATGTGGGTAGTGGATACAACATGGAACTTGAAAAACGACCCTTTTCATGTTTCATTTCAACTAACGTCATTTCCCAGTGCGACGTTTGAAAATGAATGAAGTGAATGATGCTTTGCTGCTCCAGGCCCTTCACTTGACATAGGATTAGCTTTTTCAATTTCCTCATGCTGTCATTGCATTTCGAGTTTCGAGACATGACTCTCATCAGATTTTTTTACACTTCAAGGAGTTGGACTCTATTACCCTGTATACTTGTACATTGTACTCTTGTACACGAATATGTACAATGTGCATGGTATTCGAAAAGAAACAGTGTCAAAAAAAGACAAGGAGCACACTTCACACATATTATGGATACAGCAAAAGACGGATTTAGAAAATAGAATATGAATCAGAGAGAGGATATCCGTAGTTGATACTAATGTCTATAATATATTATGTAATAATAATTTATAATATTATATAGTTCAACTCCCTCGAAATTCTATAGCACCTTTTTAATGACGGGGGCCGTCCCCTATCTTTGTTTGTTTTATTCTATTCTAGATTCTACTCCATTCCTAGAATTGTAATATCATGTTATGCCATTATGAAAATGGTCATTAATTATTATACATTATACATACATAGGAATAGGAATAATGTTACATAATAATGCATAAGGGTTTGCAATATGATTTAGACAAGGTCTCGGGATTTTACCGTACCATTAGGATGAGTTTCATTGTTTACGTAGTGGACAGTTGAAAAGTGAGAAAGAGGAGGTGAAATTGTGATTATATATTCTTTCATGTAATTAGATGTTAATCGGTGTCTAGTTTGTCCATTTTCACCTTGAATGTTGAAGTACCTAGTACCTACTATCTACTTATGGAAAGAAGTTGTCCACGTCAAAGTGTCTGTGGGTATGTATATATATTTAGTAGATGAATGAATGAAAACAGAGTGAAAAGGAGTGGAGAAATTCTCCAAGAAGTATCTATTATCTCGTATACAATCCAAAATCCAAGTATGAGTATTGTTCGCCACCCATACTAATATTCTTTCATGTACAATGTGCAATGTACAACCATTCCTTCTTTCCCATTGTGCTTCTTATTACCGTCATGTTTCATTCTTAGAATCCTAGTAATAGCTTGTACATTGTGCACTATAATAGAAGCGTTATGCATAATGTAATAATGAATACGGGTTATATTCATGTGGTAGTGTATGGTGTATGGATATCACACATACATACATACAAAAGTACAGTTTATACGTATATACGGACAGACTTGATGGAGTGAGAAAGGAAAGACGGAGAGAGAGAAAGATTGCAGTTGGAGTTCCATGAAAATATCATGAGTCCGATGTAGAACTCTGAGCTCTGACGAGTGTGCCAAGAAAAAGAGAAAGGGAGCGAGAGTGAGAGAGGAAATCAGGAGCCGAGAACTTAGAGTAAAAGCTACGCTTGGAAAATCTATATCGGTGTATGTATCTATGTATATCCTTGATGTAATACACTCCAGCATTATGAAAAGAAGCATGGTATTTTATGTTATGGAATGGAATAGTATTGGATTGTATTGTATTGAATTGGATTAAGAACTGTACAGTGTACAGTTGAAATTTTCTTGAACAAAACTCTTGTACTAGTACTTGCACTTCATGTACATTATACATATACATATTTATGCACTGTGAATTCTTCTTCTTCTTCTTCTTCCAGTCAAATAAAAACGTTCATTGTACAAAATAGACGAATGGAACGGTGATGGATGTTATGTGTATATATAGATATAGATACATGTAAATTCGGGAGAACAACATTTTCCATCCACACGGCAAAAAGTTATATTTAAGAAGAAAGAGAAAAGACACAAGTCCATACATAAATGCATATGGATTTATGCTATGATGTGTACAAGAAAAAAAAACGTGAGTCTGGGAGAAGGTATGATGTTGTGCACATGTATAAGTATTTAGGTGAATATTGTGTGTATTATGTATTATGTAGAGGTATGAAGAAAAACAAACGTGTACGTCTAAAAATATTTATATCATGTGTGTGTTTTCCCATACTACATACAACATACACCATGAACCGTGTACCATGTATGTTGTTGTCGTGATGTAGTTGAAGTACGAGGTTTAGTTGTAGTTCTAGTTCTAGTCAAAGTACTTGTAGTACCAGTAAGAATTTGGAGTATTTGGTGATTTCATGGTGATGTAGGCTTTTGTCTTCAACTTTTCTCATTGTATGAGAATGCTTATTCCATAATTTTAATACGCTTTGAGGAGTCGAGAAATGTCAGAGAAAAGAGGACTTAGGAATAGTAATAATCTTCATGGATTTATCTATACCGGTCTACATATACATACTATTTGAAGCTTTGTACAGTGTGCCAATACTTGTAAAAGTATTATTATTATTATTATACTGATTTCTGTATGTATAATGTATGTTGTACGTATGGTATTTATATGCATTAGGTTATGTCACCACATAAAATGTCATACATAAAGATGACTCTGGATTCAGAAAGCTTAATAAATACATGTTCTTAGATGTTGGGAATATTTGAAGGGAAAGTGTCTCAGGGTGGGTGTATGTATGATATATATTTGTACCATGTTGATTTTAAAAACAATGATTCCAGTGTATATTATGTATAGTCCGAATAGATGTGTAGATAGATATAGATTGTGTACATTGATAAACTTGACAAAACACGATATCATGCGGGTATTCTGGATAATACTTGTATGTTTACTTTTACCAACTCTTTTTCGTGCATTAGAGTACAGGCAATCTTTGTACAACCGACAATGTGCAGTGTACAGTGTACAGCCATGTGAAGTACATGTAGTAGTAGTAGTAGTAGTGCTGCTCCGTGCATTGCATTGATTTTGTATGCGCATGATACGATGTGGGCTCAAACTATACTGATATGAACATAAAGCGTAGTTTTAGAAGAGTAAAACTGGGGATAGGACTTAGAGCTTTGAGTTATGATATTCAGGAAAATATGGATTATTTCTAATGGAAAAGCAGAATTCCTTCTTTCTCTCGGTTTTCTTCCCTTTCCTCTTGCTCTCTTTCTATCTATCTATCTAGCTATCTATCTATCTATCCCTGTTTGGGAAGTCTGGAGAAGCGGAAAGGCTCATAAGGAAAAAAAAAATTCTGTAGGAGACAAATTGGTTTTTCATGTAGAAAGACAGTGCACAGTATAAAGTTGTTGATAGAACGAAATCCACTACTCCTCCGCCTTCTATTCGAATGATGGAAGAAAAACAGAGGGAGTAAAATGGAGGAATTTGGTGAAAGTTGGGAAAGTGATTGCTCGTTCTTCATCTTAGGTATCTTGATGCGATGACTCGACGGTGTAGAGTGTAGAGTGTAGATAGGAGATAGTAGGCTTGTACATAGGAGATTCGGGTGTTTGTATTTTGTATGTAAACGTATCCATAGAGAGCTAATGTCTTATTGCTAGTCTTATGTGCGATGGGAAACCTTTTCATTTTTTATACCTTGTGCTTTTGCGTTTGCATATATGAAAAGCAACTAAGGCAAAGGCTATGATTAGTTGTGTCTGTATGTATACAGAATATTGTATATTGTATATATGTTAGTAGAACATTATAGAATAGACGTGTATTCATGGATATTATTCCGGGTAGTTGAGATGGCTGTTTCCAGGTCGGGTGTACATAATAGATATTACACTATACATAGTCATGAAACTTTCAGTTTGCAAAAATATGGACTATGAACGTGTATTAAAAAATTGCATTGTATTATTTGTACATGGGAATATTGTAAGGTTGTATGAAGTATGAAGCATCTTTTATCTCACCGAATGGTTCGTTTCCCCCATTTTCTCATCCACTACAAAACAACTACTACTAGTACTACTCACCGATGTACGTGGAATATGGGCTCAATAATGGGTTTTCATACTTTTTTATATGTACTATTTACTCGTGGAGTACTACCTACTGTACATAATATGAGATGAGATGAGGATATGAAGATGAGGCAACTGACTGACTAAAATATCCTGTGTTCCTCATCATGTGAGACTTTCTATCTTTCTCCTATGTCCAATGTACAACTCGTCTTGTCAAGTGGAAATAACATTTTGGCTCGTTGCATTTTCCTCTCTTTTATTTTTTATTTTTGTTTGTTTGCATGTCTACTCTTTTTTTTTTGGACTACACATAGTGAAACATTTGTAACATTTGTAATGAGCTATAAACTGGAACTTGGTTTTTTCTTTCTATTCTTTTTCGCTCCCCCCAACGAACTTTTTTCTCTCCTCTCTCTCTCTCTCTTTCATTCTGACCTTTGGTTTTCTTAGCGGTTACGTCTGTTGGCGCATGAATTTGTACAAATAAATGCTCTTGCACACATGATAGCTCGTGTGGAAGAAAATCCTGTCTCTTTCTAACTCTTTCTGGATTCTGGCGACTTGACCTCGCTTGTTGGCTCTGATTTTGATATTTTGGTTCTGACTTGTAATATTCTGTGCTTTATGATCCTCCTGTATATTCTTTCATCATTCCAGAGAGCTTTCGTTAAGCGTGCCAGAAAGAATGAGTGGTTAGATTATTATTACATGCTACATTACACTTACTTTGATTACTTATCCTTTAATTTGAATTACTCATATTTACATTATGCTATTTTGATTTTATCTTCATGTTCACATCATTTTTATGGATATAAAAATATTCCAGTTGAGAAAGGAAAATATCTTGACTTCTAGAGTTTCTTGACTTGGACTTTTCTCTATGTGATTCACATGAATTTACTCTGATGAAAAAAATACCACAAAACGACTTAAAATTCAATGCACGTACAAGTTGTTATTAGGCTATGTATTATGTACTTTGTACTTGAGGCCATATCATATAGTGGTTGAAATAAAAGAGGAAGCATACCATTATCAAGGGTATAAAAGAGTATTTTACCGATTGTTTTTTTAAAGGACGGGATAAGAAAAGGATTGACGAGGTTTGTATTATTATACCAATTATCATAAAGTGTTAATTGTGTGTAGATAAGAGAAGTAATTGGAATTTGGTTTATCGTCACTTGTTAGAAATTCATACAAAAAAATAGGAAAAAATAAATGTAAATCTAAGAAATTTAATCTGATAAATTGTTATGAATAGTAAATAGATCTTGTGAACACAAAAAATATGTATACACGTTTTTAATATTTTCTAACTATACTGGGATTAAGTCATATTATTTAAGTGTAGTAACTATATTATTATGTAGGTTGGGTTTCTCTTATCACTGGAAAGAATTAGGAGGGTATGAAAAGGTGGGCAAACTGTCAGATAATAATATGGCAAGAATGTACACAAAAATGTAAACAACTTTAGAGAATAATTCACATGTAGAATAGGTTACATTCTTTGAACATTTATTTTACTGTCAAGAATTCATGTGTGTACACTATGTAACTAAGTAGACATGCACGTCGTATGTTTTTATATTTTTCAGTTTTATACTTTTTAACATACGTTCTTGCATTTTCAAATGTACTTGAATCACATAAAATAAAAAAGGCCATTTATTGTTATAGAATGTTTCAGGCAATATCACGTATACATAGTCATATTTTTATTTTAAGTACGTGTCACTTTCTTGGTAACGTTTCCATCGTGGTTTGTTTAAAGTTTAAATGAGGTTGTAGTATAGAAAATCTGTTGATACAATTCAATTTTATTCTTATATATTTGTAAATTTGAGAATTTTGAAAATTTGATTGTACATTGTGAGAAAACGACTGAAAAGTCAGTGAGTCAAATCAATTTGAATCTGTCTCATATTCCTATCTGTGTATATATGTTTTGCACAATATATTCAAACCAAATCCACAGTTTTGTAGCTTCAATCTGACTTTAAGTGTATTTCCTATTTTTCGACGGTCTACGACTGAATCTGAATTCTAAATATTCGGGAATCGTTATTTATACTCGTTTAAAACTAGCTACAGGAGGGACTTTGTTTTTCTGACTGCAGCAGTATAGATAGAAGAAGGAATTGATCAAAGAGTTTCATAGATTTTGGTTGTCTCTTTCTGCATTCTATTACTCACTTCACATGCACAATACCTATAATATAACGGATAGCAATAAAGAAAACATGTACCAATATGAATACTGTATTGGTGTTGAGTGCTGTAGAAAACATAAAATACATGTGTGTGGATTTGGTATTTGGTTAGTATTTGTATAGTTATGCATGTTCATTGTACGTATACGTATAGATAAGCTTATGAATAAACTTTCTATTCCTCTCTCTTTCTCTTTTCCCCAAAGCTCCAGCAGAGTAGTTTTGGTATAACGGACCAAAGAGTGAAAAAGTAGGAATGAACGAAAAAGAGAAAGAAAAACGGATGTATAATGTATACGTATCTACAAGGGGGAATGAGAGTATACAGGGTACAAGCTCTCTTTGCTTCTTTCTCGGTCTCTGTATGCTCAGTGCTCAGTCAAGGATTTGTGTAGAATGGAGCGGGCCAAAATCGATGCGCCGCAAAAATGTAGTTTCAGTCAAGGATTAATCAAAGTAGATTGACTAAAGTTATTGGTCAACTATTTTATGGCTATCTCTCTTTTATGTATACGCTACTTTTCTCCTTTTCGGCGTTTCTACATGTATTATATTGTATCCTACTACTGCATTTTATATGTCCTACTACTGGTGTTTGCATGTAAAATTTCTCGTAACTTGTTTTATTTTTCGAATTGAGAGAAATTATATAGGATGTTGAGAGGTGTGAGTATTATTGCATTGACTTGTACATGGTGCCTTTTTTTCATTCTTCTTATTGTTATTGTCTGTACAATTGTTCTTTTATATATTTTCAAGATGGTGTAATAAAAGTTTACAAGTGTGTGTTGATTGAAATTTTTGAAAAAAAAAATGCTGCTCATTTTTTTGTCTTCTCTCTTGCTCTCTCTCTCTTTAGCAGTGGAACGCACAGATGACATGGGGGAAAGAGTCATAATTTAAAAAGACATATCTTCTATACAATAGAAAAGTCAAGTTGTTGGCCCAAGTTCAAAATGGTGCAAAGTTTTGGTATGATAATGAGCATTCTTGGGTTTGGAACAGAAAGACAATAGATTAGGGTATTCATTCAGTATAATGTATGTGGTAATCATCATCTCAGGATTTTGTCCATTATACTACTTTTGTGGCCATGTATTTTTATGTTTGTATGTATATAATGTGTGACCTATGGAATATTATAATCTATATACTATGTATACATACATGAGACGAGATGGTAAAAGAATTATAATATTAGAATAATATTGTATATACATGAATGAATCATAGCACACAGCGTTACTCCAGTATGTATGTATGTATCCGTAATAATATTAAACTTTGCAAACTTTGTGAAAAAGACTCGTTGTGATAAGTTCATACTTGAAACTAAAGAAAAAGAAAGATATGGTTTTTTTAAAAAATGATTTCAAAAACTAATTTGTCTATTTATTTTATTTTATTATTAACAGGATTCGGATTCGTTACGTTCCAGAATGAAGATGTTGTCGATAAAGTCTGTGAGATACATTTCCACGAAATCAACAACAAAATGGTAACTCGAAAAAACAAAACATTTTTCTTGGAAAGCTTCTAAAATTATAATTCGATGCAAATCTATAAATATTAGTGGGTTTGAAGTTTTTGTACGGGAAAATTCTGCCATGGTGACTATGAGGTTAAGATATGAAGAAGAGTTACTATTATTGAAGTATGTACATAGGGTATACAGTATGTAGTGGAGGATTTTAAATTTTAAAGATATTTTATACTAATCAAAATATAAATCAAACATTTTATTATTTTGATTATTATGACTATGATTTATCAACAAATGATCCAAAGTAGGAAAGTATAGAGAAGGGAAAGAAAGAAGTAGGAAACCAACGTACGGGGTAGTTAGTGGAAGAATCATGTATAGACTAATTTTAGGTGTATAAATTTTTTTTTGTGAATGAGCAGGTGGAATGCAAAAAGGCTCAACCAAAGGAAGTAATGTTACCGGCGAACCTGGCAAAGACAAGGGCCTCGACAAGAGGAGCTGGTGCGTACGGTGAGTCGTATATTTTGATTCCAGCCATAGGCACGGCCGCAACCCATGCCCATTCCCATGCTGCGGCTCCAACTTCCATCAGATACACTCCTTATGCAATTCCCATTGCTACAGCCGCGGCGGCTGCTTCTCATTCGTCTTCCCTGTCCGGGAATTCCCGGGCCCATCACATCCTGTCCACTCTTGAACATAATGCCTCTCCATATCTGGCTCATAAAAATGTATTTGGGGTTTTCACAAGTCATGCACACCACCACCACCACCACAATCCAGCCCAAACGGCTGGTATTACTATTAACCCTGTAGGTCTGACCATGCTTCCCATTCAGGCAGTGGGTATTTGAAGGTGTTAGATAGTTTTATCATTTTTTTGTTATAATAACTATGATTATTGGTGCTGCTCACTATCATTTTTGTTTTGTTTTTATCTTCTCGAAGTTAGGAAGTTTCATATGTAAATATAATAATCATAATATATTTAAATGTATATAGATATGTAATATTACAATCTTATATGTTAGGAATGTTATATACTAGGTATATTTAGGTAATCATAAATTATAATGTCATCAAGAAAAAAGAAAAGTCACACCTCCATCCAAGGTTTATTTATTTATTTTTCTCATCCTTTTACCTGTGTATTATTTATATGCCTGTAAAATATATTATGTATATACATACATGTGCATAAGAAACGTATGACTCATGTATGTATATCCATATTTTATATTATACCACACACACACACACACACATAAATTCTACAACATGTCATTCGCCATTCTTGTACCCTCTTTTTCCTCCACTCCTTTCCTTCCTCTTCATCATTTCTTTATCCCGTTGAGGACTCTCAGTTGGTTTACATTTAAATATTCAGGCAACCATTGCTGAGTACGAAATATTGTGAGTACAAAAAAGAAAGAAAGAAAGGAAGAATAGAGAGAGAGAAAGGGAGAGCGAGTAAGTTAGAAAATGAGTGAATTAGAGAAAGTAGTGAGTGAAACCCAAGGATCGATTATTCCTTAGTATGTAGCAAAGAGACCAGAAAGTATGGATGTATATATATTAGAGGAGAGCGGGGCAAAAATCAGCCACGACTTTCTTGGCTTATTGTGGGCGTTTGACAAAGGCTATAACTATGGTGATGGTACCAAAATTAAGTTTAGAAGATTGTACATGAAAGCTACGGCTCAATTTTCAAAATTTCATAAAATAAACTACCAAAAAATCGAAATCAAAAAATGAGTCGATTTGGTATATGTGGGGCAAAAATAAGCCAACCTTTAAAACACGATGGAGATGGAAAAAATTATAGTACATAAATTATCTTATCACTGACGCATTCAAATCGTATTAAAATTCAATATTTTGTGTGGTTAATAGGGAGATAATCTTTTTTATCGTCACTGGAAAGGAATTTCAAGTGGTGGATTTTTGCCCCGTGTCCATGAGAGACCCCCCTATGTCCAAACAAAATCACCAAAACTGTAGGTAGATGGACGATTTTAAAATTTATTTTCGGTGTTTACACTGTAAAAGAGTCTAATAATTACATACCATAAAAAGTTTTTACAAAAAAACTCCTCTGCAGTCCTTAATTGACATGAACAGAGGAGCTTAAAATGCTAACTCACTACGATTTGACCCATTTTTTGGTACTTTTTTTTGAAATGGCTATAACTTTGTTATAAACAGCAGTTATGTTTTGATCAAGCACACAAACTAAGCCTCATAGGCTAAGCTTTCTTTTTTGTGTAGACACCTTTGTCAAAAAACTTATAGCTTAGGCAAGAAATCCAATTTTGTCCGTGGCCGATTTTTGCCCCTGGCTGATTTTTGCCCCGCTCTCCTCTATGTATGCAAGATACATATATAAATATATCTTGTTCAAGAATATCCATAGAAAGATGATAATTTTGGTAAAGTATTTCTTTTTCTTCTTCCTCTTCTGTGATTTAGTTAGTTTCAAATTTAAGGATGAATAGAAAATGAGTAGTGTAGGTAAATGTAGGTAATATTTTTTTCTGGTAGTCTGATTATACAATTATTATTAGTACACTGCAGCTGATCTACTGTAGTAATGTAGTAAATACATTCTTTGCCTCTTGGGAACAATTAGTCCGTCTGAATGGAAACCGTCTACCGTCATTTCTAGGGAGACAAACTATATAGAGATAGAATCATACGATTTCCGGCCTACTGGGAACAAAAATCAAACCAATTCTCGTCCTCGACTCTTTCCATCAATATAATACTATATAGATATATATAATTATTAACTTTACAGACTTATTAGATGAGTAGGATATAGATATAGATATAGACACATAGATAAATAGAATGAAATAGCGTGGGTGATGGATACTTTTTGTAGGTTAGGTACATAATATATAATAGTGTTGTAGATTTTTTTATGAAATATATTATGTATACATTCTGTAGTATCTAGTTGTGATATTATATTACATATTATGTATAGCCAAAAAAAAACCACTAAAATTACAACGTAGATCAATAAATTCTGCATATATTATATTATTATACATACTTATAAATCTTTCAAAAGGCTAAATTTAATTAAAATTTTATACCCAACTCTAACTTTAAGATTCCATCGGATCATGGAACATAACCAAAAACTATGTAATCAGTTTACCATTATTTTCAGTAATGATGATGATGCTATTACGAAAGATTGCTTGTTTCCTTCCCCATATTTTTATGTTTGTATACATACATACATGTAATGTAGAGGCGGTGGTTTGTTCTTTATGTACATTAGACACAACAAAATGAAACATCTTCAACCTGCTATAGTCTTTTTTTACCAAACAAAAACCAGGAACGTTGTATATATGTATGTATATAAAGTAATATGATATCAGAGATGAAGTTTGGAATTCAAATTTTCTCTGGTGGGTATGTAGTATGTACACAAAAGATAAGATTCAAACCACCATAGTTAATAATGGGAAAGTAAGTGAAAGTATATATAATAATAAAATATAGCACTGGATTCCTTCAGGAAAGCTCAATAATAGTTTTAATGATATTTTAGATGTAAAGTTCTGATTCGTACGTATATTTTATCAAAAAGGAGAAAGCCATAACATAAGACATAATAATAAAAAGCAGAAGAAAAAAAACATTGTGAAATTACAACAGTGCCAATTGAGAATCAATTTGCCAAAAAAAAACCCCAGAAATTTATCAAACCAAACAAATCACAAAAGTAAACAGTTGTGTAAACAATACACAGTATTTAAACATTAAGTTAATTTTAGAGTATGTTGAAGACTTCTATGGTTTACATAATAATTAATTAATAATAATAATAATGTGTATACACTATACACATGAAAAAAGCATATCGTGTTTGGACAATATCAGGTGTGTTTTATAAATGCACTCAAAGATCTTTGTTTTTTACATCAATCATTAGATAGTTCTTAATTTCAAATCGTGATTGAAAATTATTGTGAGTAGAATATAGAAAAATAAACATCATGAAATATCATCATAGATATGTAAGGAAAATAATAAGCATATAAGTATGTACTTTACAAACAAACAAACGAGATCAATCGATAAAAGACAAGAAAAAGACTACAATGTTGTGAATAATCTAAGGATAATATAATATGTAGGGATACTCTTAGGTATAGAACAAATGGATGTGAAATACAGTAGAGTATAATAATATAGAGTTTATATGGTTGTCAAGTTAGTTGTAAATTAATGTAGTAAAAATTATTTAATGAAGACTATGAGATTATGAGAATTTTTACCAAGGAGAGTTACCAATAATAAATAGTCCATTAGAAGTATAAAAATTCATAGTCATTGTATCAAAAGTTAGTCAAATCCTATTACCATTAGTTGAGGAAATTAACCATTTAAAAAAAAAATCAAGTATAAACTGTCTATCACTATTTTAAATGAATTTTTTCAATCGAAAAAGCCAGGGAAAAGGAAAGTTTTACTGTGTACATAATAAAAGTAAATATAATATGGTAAGTTTTACAAAGGCAATAAATATTAAAAAGGTATCAAAACAGAATTTTTTTTTACTGAATCTAAGTTCAACCATATCAAAAAAAAGTTTTTTTTTTTTTATAAATGCTGTTCAACGTACTAAAAACAGTAATACCAACAACAACAATAGTGTTGTATAAAGTTATTAGTATTATAATGTTAGAAGAGCTTCTAGCTCTATAGAAAAATATGCATGTGATTAATTTTAGGACATTACTAGTTCAATGAAAGTTTTGGGTTGGGTGAGCAATAAGTATACTAAATATAATCAATCATAAAAAACAACGAGAGCTTTAGTAAAAGTCAATCATTTGTTCCTGTACGTATCCATAGTTTTATTGCTGTTTTATTTGATATGAAAAATCTACAGTATTTAAATAAAAAACATTTTGTGGTATAATATTTTTTACACATAAATGTGTATAATATCTACATAGAAATTGAGATTTGTAGTTTAACTTAGCTCTGTTATACTGTTACATCATTAGTATTTATGGTCGTAGTAAAATATATAGTTGTTTTTGTTCTTTTTTTTTCATTAGTAGAAAAATGTAGTGCCTAATAAAATATATACATAGAGGAACAGACGAGTTCAAAAGGCCTTATTGTCTTCCTATAATATGTCAATCCTATGTACCCAAATAAAAAGCTTGAATGAGCTGTTCATTCATAATGATTTAATTCACGAGTATCGTGAAGAAAAGTACACATACAATAATTACATAAGGTTGTGGTTTCAGACTGTTAAGCTGTAAGTTTAGTAGTATTATAGCTACATAGCCATAGTGGTTTAGATTTTAGATGTAATTGAGGAATAAATTTACGTATTAAGATAACAAAACAAAGAACCATTTTGTGCTTAATGCCCAATGGTTCAGTATTGTTTTTTAATGTACTTTTAATAGAAAAAAGTTGATACATAAGGTATTAGAAATTAGATGTAGGTGATAGAATTTCTTAACATTTGATTGCATATCATATCATATATATTATCAATCATAATAATAATTATTGTAGAAAATAGAATAGTTCTCATGAAATAGTTATAGGCATTAATGTACGTAGAGTTAGTAAAGCAGCAATCTCAATGGAAATTATGGTATCTGAAATTATCTTGAAATAGAACAAAATAATTAAGAATTCAAATTGCAAAATTTCAGATACTCGGATTTCCAGTGAGATAAATAGTATCAAAATGAACCAAATATCCACTGCCTTTTGTTGTTATGTACGTGTATTTCAGAAAGAGATACAACTACGATGCTCAAATTAAAGGAGAAATTTGTTTTTCTCTTGAGCGGTACCCTTTTTTCATGTCCCCCTTTTGCTTTTTTTTACCCCGTGCATAAACATGGTCAGAAGCAAGAGTAAAAGAAACTCATGTTCTTTCTTTTAAATTTACTTTTCTTGCTCCTACATATTGATATATAAATTGGAACTATGACGAAAATATGAATCATGTTCACACTGTGTATTATTGTTTACACACTATAAATTTAATCCTGACTGAACGATCCTTTAAAATACAACATGAAGAAATCCCACTTCCATGTGTTTTTTTTTCGTTCTTTAAGAATCTCCAAGCTTTTGACATTTGTGTGCCCATTCCATATTCAACATTAATATAAAAATTCCCTACAAAAATGAGCCAGACAGGTGATGTGCAAAAACAAACAAACATGTAGTTTACCGTTTTATTTATACAAAAACACGAGTGGGGTAGTTTTGAAGGGTAGAACTATACTAATTTTTATTATTTTAATTTGTTTTTTGTTTGTTCACCTAGAGATTTATTTTAGAGTAGTTGTGAGCATTTTATAGTCTGGATTATCTTTGATTTAGAGGATTTTTAGTTAACTAGTGTAGGTCAGGGTTCGGCAAAAAAAAAAAACATTTAGTAACATAATAAACTACACTGTGAACTACTACTATAAACATCCATAAAAAAAACATCAAAATACAATTGAATTGTGTTACCGTTCTAAAAACGTAGATAAAAAATAAATAAATTAGAATAATAGATTTGTAGCCTTTGTTTAGAAAATTTAAACCTGTTAAAGGTAATTAATTAATTTTGTAGACTAGAAAAGGATAAATGATGATTTTGGTTCATTGCCGATATTGATGATGATGTTTACTATTATGTATAATACTTGTTTCTTTTTGGATTTCCTGAGTGGCCTTTTGTTGTAACTTGGTATCTTACATTTTAAAATATTGTATGATTTGGGATGAACCCATTTTTCAGTCTTTTCTCCAACTATCTTCTTCTTCTTCTTTGGGGTTTCTTTTATTTTCTAAAAAATACACTATATGGCTACCTTTTTTGGCATTTTTTATTGGAATCCAAAAAATTGATTCATAAAATATGATTCATTTTATGACTATATATTTAAAAGAAAGAATGAAATTCTATATTTTTGTAATATTTTCGTGTATTTCGAAATTATTTTTTATTAATTTTTGGTCATAATTTTGATTGAAAACTAAAGTTGCGTTAATTTTAACATTTGACCAAATTCGAAGAGTTCTGACAAGAATAAATACTGAAAAACAACAAAGTATAAATCATACTGACGATGATAGTAATATTATCTAATTCTAAAGAAGAGAAACAATTTTACGACTCAATTATTTGGGTTTCCTCAAAATTTTATGGCTTGTTGTTATTGATACGTCAAAAGGGTAGTCTGTAGTCTAGTATTAATAAGAAGACGATCAAATGGGTCACATGAAAGTATGAAAACATCAACTTACTAGTAGATTTGTAGACGAAAAAAATACAAAACATAGAATCCCTAAGCAATAACAAATATATATATGTGTTTTTCCTGTTCACTTTTCACGAAAGTAAAGTTTTAGTTTTTTGATTGGTGACTTTCATAAGATACAGAGAGACAACTTTAATATACTTGTGTATATATTATTATTTTATAATATATATAAAAGTTGTTAATTCATTCCAAGTATTTCAAAATATATTTAGAATAATTATTGTATAATATCTCGTCTCAATGTCTCCTATTGTCATTTAAAAAAAAATCAACTTGTGTATGATATATATATAATATATAGAGCGTACTTACTATAGCAAAGATACGAGTAACTACACTGCTACTATGCATAGATTGTTAAATTATAGACGTAACTATAAAAGAGAGTACGTACCTCTGTCTCTAGTAAACTAAAGCATTTCATATTTCACGAAAAAAAAAAATCTATCTGTGAAGAAAAAATAATAACGTAGAAACAAAAAATTCAAGTATTATCATGTCGTTGGTCTTTTTAGATTTAGAAAATGTGTCTTGTGACCAAATTAATATTAAAATGTACACTTTCAGAGTGTGAATAGTTTTACAAGAAAAAATAATATAGTTAAATAATGGTACTTGTAGTATACTTACATAATATATACCATATTATATGAGTATAGATAAAGAAAGTGAAAGTAATCGAAAATTTGGAATTTCTCACAATGTAATGCTTTATAAATATCTTAAGTAAATGTAAATTTCTCGTAGTGATTTTTAGTTTGACTTCAACAGTTCTTGATCTTGTGTGTAGATTTTAGAAAAATATATATATATATACACATATTGAAATTTTTTTATAAATTTTTTGACTTTCTCTATTGAGTGACTTGAAACTTGAATATATGGCCAACTTGAAAAAAAAAAACAAACATCAACTTCCTGAACTTGTCCCGCATCGTAAAAAAAAGCGGAGCTAAACATATATATTACATATATATATATATTTCTCTTTAGTTTTTATACAAATGATTAAAATTACTACTATAATATTACTACTATAGTTTCACTACTACTACCACTACTGTTACTAGTACTACAATACACGTCTTATATGATTTTATTTATAAATATATACACTATTACTATGTATTTGTAGTCTGAGAGGTGATTTGATGATTATATAAGCAAAACCGTAGGCTTTAGTTGTGCTCGTACTTACTATATATAAATAATATTAATAATAATAATAATGATTAGCAGGAAAGTTCTGACGTAGCTAGTCTCGCCCCTTTGTATAGATTCAGTCAATAAACTTTATCGGTAATCTTCACTTGACTCTCGTGTTTTTTTCCTTCTATCGTGTCTACCGGGTATTCTACTCACTTCACGTATGTACTTCCATGATGTATGCGTATATGTATGTAGTATGTGTGTGTTTTTTTGCATATATGTAATACATATTATTATTGTACGTTGTACTCATGTACTGTATATACGTGTCACACACTATTATTATTATATATATGTATTTTCTCTCTCACTCAAGGAATTTTCTTTAACTCACCTACAAATCTTTCGTCAGCTCCTTTATTCAACCTCCATGCTAAATCCTTTCTTGTAAAGTTACAAGTGTAGTTGTTTAGTTTTGTCGTTTAACCCTATATAAATACATGCGCCATCATGTCCTTTTTTCAAAATGATTTCTCTCTTTCATTCTTCCAATTTCCTCAATTTTTTTCTATCTCGTCTTGTATACTTTCACTTTCAATTACATACAACAATATTCTTTGTATATACTTGTATACAAAGAATATTTGCACACATAACAGTAATATTAACGATATATACTTAACTACTCAAATTTCACTTACACTTTGCACACAGTTTGCAATTTGAATGGTTGAATTTGTACCTTCATATTATTATATATTATATACTTTTTCCTTTGTGTGTTGTGACTTTTCAACATCAACACTCGACACCCTGGATGCATTTTAGAAAGAATGGGCAAAAAGAACATTTTCTTAAAAGTTGCTAGTTTTGGTTTTTTTCTTCTTCTTCTTCTTCATTTTTCATATGAATTTGAGGCTGTTATTGAATCTTGGGCATAAAATATATCAAGTTTTTGTTATTTGTATTATTATTATTTTTATTTTATTGTATATATTCTTGAGATATAACCTGAATGGGAAAGGAAACCCATCTCTTTAGACGGCAAACAGCATGTACATTTGCCATTCTCAAAGCATTGGAAAGATATATAAAGTTTGTCATGAAAATGATATGATGGCATGTCATATCATATCATTGAAGCTCAAGTTTTCTTTTGTAGTTTTCTAGTAGTTTCTTTTTTCAGTCTTGAATCTTGAATGTATCCATGTGCATATTGTATTGCATTTGGTTCCATTGACTCTATATACTTATATTATATACATATAATATGTTGTATACATATAAAAGCCATAGATTGAATGTCTGATGTTAAACTACCATGGAAATTGGAAATCGACACAATGATGACGATCGTGATCATGGTGATGATGAGGAGGATGAAATGGAATCAATACACAGCCTTGACATCGGAGGAACATATCCTTCTTCTTCAGCTGTCCTACACATATTTACTATAGATTTTTTTCCTCAAAATCTAGATTTCTCTTTGCGTCTTTGTCTATATCTATAATATATATTTACCTTGTGTGATCCCTTCACCTCAATTTTCTCCTTTTCTCATATCCATACAAGATTGTGAAGGGAAAGGGAGAATTGACAACTGGCTTTTGTATTTGTAGTATTTAGTGTATGCGACAAGTTTACTTACAGTTTGCTGTGTTCTAACTTTATTCTTTTGATGTACTGCAACAATTAATGAAACTTAATTATCTAATATCTAATAATATAAGTAATAATGGTAGATTTGTACATAGTATGAGATAATATTCGGATTCCATAAAACATATTGTAGACGGTTATATAAAATCTAATGCACTGACAAAGTTCATATGTATGTTTCCTTTATAATTTTCTCTGAATCATGTCATAAGGACTTTTTATAAAAAAAAACACAAAAACAATCTTTTTGCCTCTCTTCTTTTCTATTTTCTCAAAATTGTGTTTTCTATTTCATGTTAAGTTTCAACGTGTACACACACACAAAAATAATATGACAACTTTCCCTTCCGTTTGGACATATATATAAAACATCCTCTGCCTGTACCCTCTTCATTTTACAATCCTATCCATGGACACATAATAAAACAATAATTTTGTAACATAATAATATTATGATATTATACTGGTATAGTGGTAGTATGTAGTAAAAATAGTAGTAGTAGTATAGTACTGTAGTGGCTAGTGGCTAATACATCTATATCTTGTGAAGTTTGTAGACTACTTATTAGAAACGAGAGTTTTAGTAAACGATAATAATATATCACATAGAAGATGTAGAAGATAGTACTACTAACTAATATAATATTATGATTGTAGTGTGTATAGTGTATATCTAGTGTCTAGTGTATAATATCATTGGCATAAAAAGATTGCAGGCATTTATCATTTAACTACATGGGGATTCATTTGATGATTTTTCAGGGAAAAAAAAGTATAAATAGTAAATAGTTTCATCCCGTGATCACTTTAATTCCAATTAACAGAATATAATTGATCATGATATTCTGATAGATAAATATTGGCATTTGGATGGCATTATTTTGTTTTATTATTGTTTCATTTAAGACATTATTATTCTCTCTTACATCCTCTTTGCAATGTACACATAACTTTTTATATACATTTACATGAAATCTTTTCAGTTCTTGTATGTACAATGTATACCCCCATCCGCTATACTGTGGCAAAAAAAAACATTACCTTGAAATCATTCCTTTTGAATTCCTACAGAAATAATCAATCATGTATTAATACTTTTCTTAATTGACTTTGAGATTACATTTGTGTCTTTTTTCCTTTTTGCCGCTCTCTATAAAAATAATAGACATGCTGTGGTCACTTGGGGCGATAGGAGCAGACGGTGAGTGCCTTAATTTGCACACAAAAAATGATGGTTTTTATACAATTCGGGCTGTGTGGCTAATAATCAATGAGTGTGTCACCTTTTCTGTCTGTATTATATTGACTACTATATAATATACATCTACTAACATTTATTTAGGTTTCTATAAGCTATAAAACTAAATAAAAACTTACTTTGTATAAATTTTGTTTGTATGGCGTCACTAAATACCCACATGGGAATAACAAGAAGTGTTTTTTTTTCTAGCTCAATAAAATGCTACAAATGAATGAATCCTGCACACATATGATCCATATTTTGTTGTATATTTGTATGTACATGCATTTTATCGTTTTGATTTTTGTTTTTGGATTTGAGTGAATTAGTACAAGCTACAAGCTTTATTTTAAACAAATTGATTGTGAACTTTTATCTATTGCGCTTTTGTGAGAATATTTACGTTTTTAGAAATTTTGGTTTGTTTTTGAAATTAAGTAATGTATTACTTCTTTTTAGTATTTGTTTTTTTATTTTATATGCGTTTTATACGCGTTTATACTATATTATTTATAGATCCTGATAATAATACATATGAAAAGAAAATTTTTCCGTATATGGGAATAAATGTTTTGGATGCAAACAGGGAATAGGTTTCGTACTTCTGTGAATATTAGCCACACGTCTCGTTTCGTACTTTTGTAGAATGTAGACTGTACGGTCATAATCAATACCCGCTGTACCACAAACTACGTAAATATATACACAACATAAAAGGAAAATGATCGTTTGTGTATCCTGTATACATACATGTATATTTACCTACAAGAATACAATCAAATCATATTGTACTTTGTGAGTAAAGCTCACAATATGCAATAAGAAATTTACCATGTACCTGCATTACTTGAACACATAATAAACATGAAGTATGTGAAATTTTGTAGTCATCACATTGCTTTAATCTTCAAAGTAACACTTTGAATACATATAAATATTATGTATACACACTACCTTTTGAGCCTAATGGTTTGTTATACCAATGTAGAAAACTCAATGTAAAGGGAGAAATGGAATGGTAATAATTCTTTTTCTCCTTTCCCTTTATGACATTTTCTCAATATGCATGCAACATGGCAGACTGTGATGCATCATTTTTTTTTTCTGAAAGAGATTTTCTGGATTTTGACCTTGTCACATAATACATAGTCTTTTCCTCTTTGCTTTTTTTTTCTTTCTACTTCTTTTTCTTTCCAAGACTTACACTTTTACACACCAGACACACACATACACATGATAAACGGTCTGGATTTTGACAGAATAACAAAAAGCCGCCGTTATAGTTATAAGCATGCGTGTACAGTATTTATTTTTTTACTTGCGAGTGTTACGGCGGGTATTGAACTGATATATTTAGAAACTAAATAATAATTATTATTGTAATTTTTAGTCGTAATATGTAGTACTTTTTTTTTTTTTACTAACTACCGATACATGTGTGAATATGTACAATGTACATAGGGGATGAAGATTCATTTATACTTGACATGTTTCTATAAAAAAAAACAATATTTTTAGTATTGAAAATATTGTCATTTGGGAAATATGTGAATTTTAAACGATCCTCATCATTATAGAGTGTCATTTGATATTTCTTATTTCTTTCTTTTAGTAATAATAATTATTATAATGTTTTCTTTATATACACATCTTTTAAATATAAAAAGTAGTTAAAAAGTTTCAATGATAAGTGATAATATAATTGTTTCTCGTACTTTTTTTTTTTTAAATTATTTTACCTTTTTCATTTGAATTTTCTCCTCCTGTTTTTCCTTTCTCCAAACTTTTTCATACTACTAAAAACCAGGATAATGAGCTATATTTACTTGATGCATGTAGTAATGTCTATCTCTCACTTTTAATGATGATGAATAACACCTTTTAATTTTGATTATTTTTACTCTCATTTTTTCAAGACAGAAAATGATTGAGATGATATCATCATGTGAACTACAAGCTTGCCAACTCTGACTACTTTTTCATTTAGATTTTGACCCTCCTTTTTTATACTTGTCGTAGCCCTACTACTACTATAGTCTTCGATTTTGTTCTCTTGCTATCTCTCTCTCTCTCTGACTCTCTTTACGTTTTTATCTTTGCATAGAGAACTCTACCTATAACTAGATATGTATATTTATTGCCTATGAATGGAATATAAGCCGTAAAAGAATGTAATAACTCCTATCTAGTTTTTTTTCTACATTATTCTTCCTGAGAATTTAAAAGTCAGAGCAAAAATGAGTGACCAACTTTTTTACTTTGGATAGGAAAAAGAAAGGATAAAACTTTCGTTTTGTGGAAAAAGAGAAAGTTTACCTTGTACCTTGAATACTTTTTGACCTGTAGTAGAATGATATTATTTTTCATTCAAAAGTTTTTTTTTTGCCAGTCAGTGTTGGTCACAGTTCACATATAAAAAGGAAATTTATGAGAGTGGTCTGTCCAACTATAATATCGATGAACAAGGAAAGAATGTCATGATCCTATTGGAAAGTTTGTAGTAATGAGTGAAAATCGTACTTTCACTACTTTTCAAGTCAACTTATTTGTCAACAAAGTCTTCTCTCTTCTTTTTTTTTTAACTTTTAACTTGTCCGATCAAAAAACTATGGAAGTTTCCATCATGTCATTTTTATTTGTTTGCCAGACAATGTCTAAAATTCCCATAGAAAAACTTGGGGTGTTTTCTATTATCTATTAGTATGACTTTAGGATTTGTTAGAGTTTTAGACTAAACTAATTTAGTTGCTCAGTCATCATTCCTTTGTCCTGAAATTGCATTCCTTTTATTTTCCCTATTTCATTTACTGTTTTATTCCATCTAAATATTGATCAATTCAAGTCGAGTTCATAAAATATTATTCATTTATGTTTTTAGAAAAAATTGTATATATTTACTATTCATTTTTATTTAAACATTATTGATGTTTCAAATTAAGTTTTTATATTGTAAAAACTGATGTGTATTATTGTAAAGCGTATAAAAGTTGTAGATTTTTTTATATAGTATTTACTTGAAAGGTTTTGGTCATAAAATAACTGCTCAATAATGAAATGACCCTAATAACAATGTTTTTCTGTTTTTGTTTTATTAGGATTTCCTGCTGCTGCAGCTGCTGCATACGCTTACGGTAAGCTTTTTTTTCTGTTTAACTATGTTGACACTAATATAATAGATCTTAGATATGTTTTAAATATGAACTAATACGCAATGAAGTTCATTGATATACACTAATTTTTTACTAAGAAAAAAAGCATTTTACTTTTAAAAGTCTATCAGCTTCAATTATATTTTCAAATTATCATAGAATTTAAAAGTAAAGTAAATTTCAATCTACTAATGAGCAGGCTAAAAAAAGAAACAGGATAGCTATGCAGAAATAAAGAAAAACGATAACTGATGATTTTATTTGTTGTTACTTATAGGTGGACGAGCTGGTGGGTACAATTATACTGGATATGGCCTGCCGTTCCCAGGTACAATAAATTCTACCCATTTTCTACATTATCCACTCGACTGTCTCTACTCTATGAAACTGTGACTCATGAGAATCAATACGAAGGAAAACGATCCCATGCTGGATTTACTATTTCACTCTTGCTTCTTCACTCAACGCGTTCTGATGGTGCGATTCACAAAATCAGGAGACACAATCATATTATTATGTACTTGTGTTGTTGTTGTTGTTATTGTTGTTGTTCTCATAGTTCTTCTGTCGATGGTCATCCTCCTCATTCATACATATTATACAACAACTTATTACTCTTATGATGATTATTGTTATCATGTCACTTTTAATCAGGACTTTGCTAATGATGCTGATGGTATTTCATTTTAGTCCTAGCTTTAGCTCCATGTACAATCGAAAAATACTTAGTGTTGTAGTAGTATATAGTAGTTTATAGTCAGCAGTAGTTTTCTAGTTGATAATTTCTCACTATAGTCTCTCTCATTAGACTCCAGAATCATTGAGAAAAAAAAACAAAAAGCACCAGACATCAATAATCAATCAATAACTACTTATTTATATTGTGGGTATTGTTCTACTCTATATATAATATATACATAGACGTGTAGTATTAATTACTGCGAGATCTACGATACAACAGACATACTGTAGTTACATACATATACAACATGTTATACATCCATTGATTGCTACAAAAGGAAATACGTAATCAGTAACCAATCGAGTCAAAACTTTTTATCATTAGTATTGCAGAATATTTATTCATTTTACAGATATAATATTAATAGTATGGTATGGTTAATAACATAGATTTACAATAATAGAAAGAACGCAAGTGTATCCAAACTATAGTAAAATACATACAAGGTTCTCTTTAAGTATAATATATTATAGGTACATATCTATAATCTATAGTATACTCATTTCCTGCTGCTTTTTCCTTCTTGCTAACTGCTTTTGCAGTACATGATACATGATAAAATGAGTTATCCTTATTTATGATTCTTATGAATTTATTTCATTTCTTTTTTTTATCAATGTGACTCTATCTGTTTTGATCAAAAGATATATATATATATATATATATTGAAGCAAATGTCAAAAAACTACTATGTTGAAAGGGCAGTATTACAGAATGTCGTAAAAATGGTCAATGGTATAACAGTAATAATTTATTTTATGGAATGATTCAACAATAATCCCGACATTTATTTCTACAGATTTGTGGGAGAAATTGTACTAGAAGGACAAAAAAGAAAGGAAAGTAAGCATGCTTGTACACTGACGACTTAAAATCTTGACTTTAGAGACTAGAGTGACTTTATTACATACATAAGTTCCAATAGAAAAACATTGTTGTTGTTGGAGGAAGAGGAGGAGGAGAAGAATTGAAGAAAAGTATTAGGCATTGGCGGGAAAATAAGTTGGGTCATAAAAAGTGAATTACATATTATTATTACATACAGTACAAATAAATCCAGAGGATACATGATACATACATGTACCTATTTGTACCAATCTTATGTACAAGTGTAGCAAAATCAAAAAGACAAGAGTCTGGATTCAAAGAGTAATAATAATAATAATAATGTTATGTCTATGTCAATTCAATAGGATTTAAAAAGATATTTCTGTGTTATAAGTATAAGGAAACATGAGGGAAATCCGAAAGGTCGGTTGTATGAGGGAATGAAAAGGCTATAATATGATATGTCTATATCGATCTATAAGTATGGATTTATTTATACGACTAATGATTAGCTTCAAGAACTTTTCTCTTTCCTTTTTTTTTGTATTTCCAAGTTGTGATGTGGTGAGCAAAACGACGAGCAATACAGATTCACAATCACATACACTAAGTATGCCCTATCTTTGTGTATGATATATTTTGTTATATACATAGGTGTATGTTGGAGTTTGTTTGCCTTTCTTTATTCAGTTGTAGATGTGAATTCCGCTTGCTGTTTCTCTCTCTCTCTTTCTCTCTCGCCCTGTGTCTATTTTATACAATCTTTTTGGAGAATCTTAGAGAGAGAGAGAGGAAATGAAGAGAGAGAGAAGCGACAGTCATGGAGCACTTCTTCTTGCTCTCCTCGTCTCGTCACGAATCATTAACGTTCTCCTAGAAAAGTCATATAGTCGAAAGGGGAAAAGTAAAGCTTAGAAAAGTAAAGAGGAAGAGGGAGAAGTTGGAGTGTAGGTGTATACAGTATAATACATTGTACAGGAGAGAGTGCTGTACACTGTACTCTGTATGTGAATTGGGAATGTAACTTTGAAAGCTAGAAGAACTGGAATGCAAACGGAAACGGCTCTAACTCTCTGAACGTATACGTAAGTGTGTAAAAGTGTTAAAGTTGTCTGCAAGAATTCCTAGTGAATATCTCAAAAGGAGATCAGTGTGAGTTTGTGTGAAGATCTAGATACATGTATGCACATTTTACGTAAGTACTTATTACGTATACAGTATACAACCTACACGTATGAAACACTGTTTCAATGCCTTTCCATGGTTTTCTCGTCTCTTCTTGTTCTGCTTTTTCTTCTTCGTCTTGGACTTTTTGGAAAGTGAAGGCAGATTGTCTAAAGCCATTGCTATTACGCTTTGATTAATATGAAACTCTTCTTTCTTGGACTAAAAAGTTTGCTTGAAAATTGCTGAAAATGAAAAACATTTTCCAAAAGGTTTCTTCCATACTCCATACCTATTTAGTACGTGTCTAGTGTCTACGTACTATGTACGCTAGCTAGCTCCTTGTGTAGAGTGGAGTTGAGGAGTTGAATTAAGTTGACTGAGGAACAGACTTGTTATATTCTATAATATACATGTATATATTATAAATGAAGTGTCTTCAACTGTATTTTACTTATACAGAAGAAAGTAGTGGAAGCAGTAGTTTTGAGTTTTGAGTCTTTAGAAAATACAAAATTTATTTATTATGAATGAATATGTGACTATCAAGTTTACAAGTAATATTGTATGAATGTATATACACTACTATATCTAATATCCACATGTATGTAGTATGTACCTTGGTACATAAGAATACATGAGAATAAGAATATCCATATTATATGAGCAGAAGCCTACCTAAATTATCTTGTAAGTCATTTGAGATGGTCTTTGAAACTTTCCACCTCAATTAACTCTGTATTCTTACAAAATATTTCGACATGGAGAGAGAAATAAAGCGAGTAGAGTGAGTAAGTATCAAATTGAAAATCTTTGAAGGAAAATTGTTTCGAGTTTCTCTCTCTCTTTCTCTCTCTCCGAATATAGTTTTCTTGCTTTCTTTCTTTCCTACTTTTCTTTCTCCTTTTGAAACAGAATCTTGTCATATTATATACTTCATGTACTTTTTTTTTGTCTTTTTGTTTCAGAAACTAAACTTTGTCATAAATTATTTAGAAATGAGAGTTATACATTAACAAGAGTATGTATAATGTATAGTGTGTATTATGTATTGGTCTAGTCTGTATAGTTGTCACCTCAATGACTTGACGATTGAACTCTAGCGTTCTGTAGGAATAATAATAATAATAATAACGATGATGATGAAAATGTATTCATGATTCATGATACAGTTGTTGGAAACTTTGGAGACATGTCTTCAGCTGTACAGTTTATACTTTGTAGTGTATAGTGCATGACTTTACCTACATATATCCACTCTTATATTATATAAAAGAAGATGTCGAGATCAAGTTCGTTGCCATCTGCAAAGTTCCTTCTACTTTCTTCTGAGCATTTGATTTGCATAAACGTGACTGTATATTACTTTGATATATTATTTAGTTATTACATGCTTATTTATATCATGAAGGGAAAAAAAATTAAAAATGTAAGTCGAAAATATTTTGTTTAATATTTAGTATAAAACATTGGTTTTGATTTTTGAAAGAGCTGTTAATATTTTTTAAATGGACAAACTTTTGGAGTTCTGGCATTATTACAAAGAGAACAAATCAGGCAACTGCAAATATATAATGTATAATATATTATACTTGTGTATAGATAAAGTATAGAGTTTTTCTTAATCAAAGAAAAGATTTGAAAAGACGTTTATCTATTCGTCTATTCCTTACATTTACATTTACATCTACATGGAGATGGTTTGAAAAAGAGAAAGAATACGTTTGTATGTTTTCCCCTAGTGTTTCACTATTCACCGCTCACCATAGACCATACACCATACCATACTTCAGAATTTTCTGTGTCTGTTGTTGTGAATGGTCTGACTTTGTACACATGCTCAAGTTTTTTTTTCTTCTTTCTTTCTTTCTTTCTCGTCGTCTTCTTTGTACAAGTTTCTACCAACTCTTAAATCATTCTCTCAAGACTAAGATTAACTAGAGTAGTTTATTCTCGGTTTGGAAACCACAGCTGGTATACCCTCATCAGGATTTTCTTGGAAAACTGTTTCTCTGCATGTAATGTAATGTAATGTCTCGTCCTCTCTTCAGTATACATACGTCTTTAGCGGTACGTAATGCATATATCTCCATATTGTACATGTATATATATAGGAGAAACGAAATGGAACAACATGTCTGCTGCGGCATCCATACTCCATATAACACATGAAGCTTCTAATTCACTATTTACTCTCTATCTATCCATCTTCTTCACGTAGCTCAATAACTCTCCTTTCGAAAGCAGAGACTCTGTTTTTTGTGTGTTTGTACTCTCTGCCAAACATTGATATTTTTTTTGTGCTCCTACCAGTCCTACTGTGAATGTGTATAATGTATAATGGATATTGTACGTATGTTTGATGATGGTGACTAAAGATCAAAGGGAGGAGCGAAGAAAATATTGTTTTCAAAATATAATTTTTACTCCATGTATTATTAGATTGAAAATGTCACAGTTTTTCACGGTATAAAAAAGTAGATATTCACGTGTCGTCTTCTTTTTTTGTAAGTGTCAGTCATTCAACTTGGCTGGCACTGAGAACCGTAATGCAATGGTAGAAGTATTATTTTTATGATGTATTCATGTAATTGAATTCTATATGTAGGATAAAAAAAAGTATATATTCATATATATATATATCTAAACATTTCAATTTCTCACTTTCATTTACAATTTCAATTTCACAGTATTGACACAATAAATGGGAGAAGGAAAAGATTGTATAGTTACTAGTGCTCTTACTGTTGTTGTTGTTGCTGTATTCGAGTATGTTTTTTTTTCAAGGATTCAAAATATATATATTATATACTTTTGTATACTTTTTTCCAGTCTTTCAATTCAGACAGATATATAAACTATAAAAATAGGTATATCAGAGTTTCTATAATATATGTATCAAAGAGAAGATGGTGTAGGTTGTTTTGTACAGTGTGTATAGTGACGGGACATCTCTCTCGGGATTCACCTATCGCGTTGTTGAAAACGTCAATAAGATCTAATTCTTTGTTGAATTGACGGAGGCTTTTAAATGCTTTGTTATTTTTCCTACCACTCAAGGGGAAAAGGAGCAAACACTCTTATTTTCTTCTTTTTCTTCTTCATTCTTGTGTACTACTACTCCTACTACTTACACATAGCTCGGCTCTGAGCTTCACTAGAGGCTTTTCGTTTCACTTATCGTTAGCACTTTTAAATGCCTTGTAAATCCATCCTTTTGCCGCTTTCCGATTTCTTGGTGTATTTTTTCTTCCCCAGTATGTTCTATGTGTTATCCAATGTACATGAACATGTTACCACTACTATAAAGTACTGTCTCTTTCATTTTATGTGAAAACTCTATATAAGTAATGCACAGAATGGCTGTCTCAGAATATTCCATCTGTATCTCTTTCATTCTCTCTTGAGATGGAATAATTAAATGATTATAGAACATGGAGTGAAAGTATTTTGAAAATAAAATGTCACGCTCCTCTGATTTTGTTTTTTCCCCTTGTCGTTCTTGACTACATTTTATACAGATTATTCTTGTCTTAAATTTAGTAACATTTCATGAAAATTTTAATTCATCATTCAGTTAGTTGTTCTCTTTATTGATTTGTATGAAATACTTGTACATTGTACATGACAAATCAAGTGTCAAGTAGAAAGTAGAAACAAGGATCATTTTGATCATATATGATTTGAAAATAGACAGCTTGTAATAAATGGTACATAACTTGTCATTCTAGTAAAGCACTGATAAAAAACTTTGATATCCCTTCGGATCATCACAATGTTTACACAGTTTTGAAATTGCGGAATTTTGTACATGATAGAAATTCTCTAGATTATGTTCAGGGATGTGAAGGACTGTTGAGGATTTAAATTTGGAACAAAAGTTGTGTTCCACGCACAATGTTTCAACATATTTAATTTGTACTTGCTAAAAAGTATCGATATGAACCATGTGTACTACACATGTAACATGTAACGATATGGATTCTTTCTGCTTTGTATGAAAATACAATATCTTGGCATGTATGTTGTTGTACATTTTACATATATACATATAAATGATATTATATTATTATTATTATTAATGACCTTCTGTTGAAAATTTTGTAGGATTATATATTATGTCTAGTAGTAGTGGTTCAATAGCAAGTCTACATATACTAAGAATATGGAAGCAAACTGTGCGAGTGGTTTGTATTAAAGCTATAAGGATTAAAATTGGTTTGAGAGATTGTGACTACTACTACTACTTTTACTTTTCTCATCTACAACCAGACGTTATACAAACAGTCCTATTGCTATGTATTATTATTACTATTATTATCATAACTCCTCATGGTTGTACGAGTAGTAGTAGTAGCAGCAGTGAGCTGATTATGAATGACGTGATTGGGCCGGTCTTATACTTATCCCGAGTTTTGTACTAGTCATTAGTTTATATATTATACATTGCAGCAAGTACAGTACAGTATGCTGGTTGCTGGTTGCCGCTGTTACTGTTAATGTACACGCTCTGCGTCAAAGCGTCAAAAACTTGCTCTCACAGCATACTTGAAAGAGACGGAGAAAGAGAGAGAAACTGAGAGACACGAGACGGAATATCGAGCTGTTTCATAATTAAAGACAATAGTAGAATGTAGAATGTACGCACAACGACGACGACGACCATCATGATGAGGATAATGATTATGGGTGTACTCTACTATGTACACCATGTATATGAATATGAATACACAATATCTAAGCTCAGTGTATCAGATAGAAAGATAGAGGATACTTTTATATTATATATTTGGAATTTGGACTCTTTTTATTTTGTTTTCCGAATTTTTGCCTACATTTAAATGTACATTGTACATCTATTAGATACGTATGTTGAACTTTGTGTCATTTCATTTACCATTTACCATATTGTTGTACTGATATTGGATGGATGGATGTAAGATGTAAGTACATCGTTCCAGCTGTAAGTACTCAGACAAATCTTGTTATACTAATATGATGATGGTTGATGGAGGTTTCAGAAAAGTAAAAGAGGAATGAGCATCGGATTACCAGATACCGATACTTTGGAATTCGGGATTCCAATAGGTGTTATCAGCATAAATTTGTAATTGGAAAAGTTCTCAGTTCTGTACACTGTACATCTTTGCTGATATCGATCTCTCTATGTATGTACATATGCCTATTGCTTATTTGTATGGTTGAACCTCATGTATGAATTGCAAACATTCGTTTGTATGTGTAAGACAATGTGATAAATGCTCTAAGTAAAATTTACATGCTAAAAAATCTGTCTGTCTATAAGTACGCACATATTATGAGATGATTATTTTTCTTCTTTTCTTCTTGTTCTGATTACACTATTGAAAGTTTATAAATAATAGTACTAATAATAATATTAATTTACTGAACAGGGTATTAAAATATTTTTATGCCATTACTCTAGGACAGTCTCTCTGTGTGTGTTGTGTATGTGAATGTGTGATGAGTGCATGCTGGACGGAGATACTAATACAAGGGATGAAAAGAACAATTTTGTATAAGAATACTATAGTAACATTATAAAGAATAGAAGGAAAACAAAAAGAATGAAAGAGTGAGTGAGTGAGTCGTAATGGCAAGGCACATTTAGGAAGAATAATTATCGTCATCGGATCTGGTTCTGACTGGTTAAACAGTTAGCTCATACAGTGTACAGTGTACACGTCTGTGCATTATGTATTCTGTGTACCTAGTATCTACCATATATATGCTAAAAAGAATCATAATATCTGTGTAAAGACTCCATCTCGGATCCCTGTTTGGTTCTAAGTTCTAAGGGATTTATGCTATATATGGACTCTTGACGGAGACTTTCAAAATGCGTTTCTAATTCTACGAGACGTCTGCTTCACCATCTCCCTTTTACTATTGTAGTTTTACATGCATATATACATATATATGTATATGAATGTCTACCTACCACCGTACAATATCAATATCGATAGAATAACAATATTAAGGGATGGAAATATATATTACACATCACCACCACATGCATTATAATATAATAGAATACTATCTAGACGAGAGACTAATAGAGGTGAGTACACGTACTATAATACGATGTACATATTCATTGGATGTTGGATGACGCATCTGTTGTTGCCAGCTTTAATGAGGATCATCAAAGCTCGATTTACATTTGGGAATTGAAAGTGTGATGAAGAGCAAGAGAGAGAGAGAGAGAGAGAGTAAAATGCAGATGGATAGAAGCTCTTTTACTTACATCAAATACTTCAATTTTGAATCCAGAAATCCAAACGCACAACATCATAAGTAGATTCTCTCGCTCTCTTCCGTATTCCTTTAATAGTAACGATAATAATATTATTGCTCTTCCATATATATTCCATACTTGTGCAATAATTATCATTGATCTAATATCTACTGCCATGTTAATCTGTTTTAAAGGTATTGTCATTACTCACTATCAATTTATACATATGATCTATTAAATATGATTTAGACTGTGTTTGTCTCTCACTTTTCTACTTATTTTGTGTCTACCTTCTACAGTCTACAGTTTACAGTATGTGAGTGATAAAGGAAAAAATTCTCTTGTCTGTCTGTCAGTTTCTTTTTTTTTAAAAAAAAAACAAGAAGATGAACTCTGGACTTGTCACTGCCATGTTAAACTAGACACATTTCACAACAATCATAAGCTGAAAGGATTACTGCTGTGAAAAGTGTAAAAGATGAGAAACACTTGGGATTTGGAGTGTTAAAATTCGTTGTGAGATGAAATAAGTTGTGTTAAATGGGAAACACATACCACGTACTACATACTAGGAAGTAAGTAAATTCATATGGGACTGAAATTATGTTCAGTCACTTCCGCATTAAACACTTTAGTAGTATGTGGTGTATAGTGGTGAGGGAGAATATCTTGTTTTTTGTACATGAATATTCAGGAAGGAACCATCCAGGTTATAATCTAAAGTCTAGTATAGTTGAAAGTTGAAAGAGTATCCTCATTCTCCTCCACAACAACAATAATAATATACAGGAAAATTAAACAGCGATAAATATCTCACTCCAGTCTTAAGATATTGTGATAATCTGAATATTTTGTTAAATTTTTCATAATAATTATGTGTGATAACAAATAGTGAAGGAATTTGCAGCTTTTTTTTGTAAGCAAATAAGTCAAAATACCCCCCAAAAAAATTATATTATTATTATTTAACAATGCAAGGTTTTGTTTGGTGCATATCATGTTCTTATTCTTATTGGTACACATGTTCTTGGTTACTTTGAATAGGCAAATATATATATTATATACTTATTTTGCCTCCGTTTTGAATAATTTGTTTTTCTTTCCTATTAGTTGATACTAATGAGGGAACTCTCTTTCTTGAAACCATTGCTTATGGATTATATAGATGATTTCTAGCTTCATCTAGCTATAGTAGAATATCGTGAGTTCCGAACTCATGTGCATAATATATTTCACTTCTTCTAGGATATGCTAATGTACTTGAAACAAGGTACAAGGTATATCATTATGAAAATCTTGAGTAGTATGGATGAAAAAAATTTCTTTCTTGAGAATGAAGGAGCTTTACTATTCTTATTATTATTATTATGTATTATGGGTAATGTTATGTAAAGAGGAAAAGGTGAATTGAAAAGTTGAAAAGAACCAAGTGGTGCTCTTATGGATAGTGAGGATTCTAGTGCAGTGAAACGTAGCAAGAACAGTAAAAAAAACCATACAAAGTCAAGTGACCTATCTCCCCCCGTCATTGTCGAAAGAGAAAGAGGAAGGCTCAAGATCCATGTGTAGGCATTTTTTATCTTTGTATACTACTCTATACTCCTCATGTATATTTATATATTTGAATTTTTGACTCGTAGTTATTGACTATTCGCTCGTAATACTACATCATAATCCCTGTTGTTGATAATGATGATGATGATGATTATTATTGTGTTTTACATTTTGGTTTACGGCAGTACATTTTGAATAGGTATGCATATTACGGACGTAGAATTGAATACAGAAGGTATTGTTATACTTACACATAAACCACATTGAAGCAATACTTCATAGTATCTTTGAACTAGAATGTTTTTAGACTACAAAAAGAAATAATATACAACGTATGGACAAAAGTTGGAGAAACAAAAGTTTGCTCTCTCACCTTTTCAACCCGTTGTACTTATTGTCTCTCTTTGACTCTTTCTCTCTGCTTAAAAGTAATATGTAGAATATGTACACACATAATATTATATAGAAAGTAAGATAGATACATGTATAAATATTTGGAAAATCTATGAGAGAGTTCTTTGGTTGAGAACTAAGGATTGGTTCATCTTTAGTCTTTGAAGAATATACATTTAAATAGTAGTATGATATACACAGTATACAGTTTACAATTTACAATGCATAACAAAAGTACAGACACAGATAACACATATATATAATGTATTATAATATAGAGAACACAATTGTCTAGAGTTTTAGTGGGGGTATAGTACTTGTTAGATTAGTATAATATACATGTATTATATCCATGATGATGCTGTAGTGCATAATATTTGAGAGTGTACAATGAACAATGTATGTATAGAGATAAAATAATAAGACGAAAATAGCTCTGTGTAGTCGTTCATAATAGAAAATAGAAAATAACTCACAACTTACTCTTAACGTCTCACACAAGCAAAGTTTCCTGTGTGTAAAAAGTGTATCGTACCAGAGAGGAATAAGCAGACAAAGAAGAAGAAGGAGGAGGGTTACACGAGAAAAGAGAAATAATACATTTTGCATACCCTTTGTACAACACACAAATATAATATAAATACACGAAAAAAACTACAATGCAATACTACAATTTCGTTAAGTATTTTTTAGGCTATATGATAATATTAATATTAACGTTATTTAAGGTAATAATATATATATATAGATAATATATAATGTATAGTATACATTCTTACAATACGTATAAATGTACAAAATGAAAATCCTGTGTGAAAAGATTCAAAAGAGTAAAAAGAGTATACACAAACTATATACATGCATATACCAAAGATATATGATATATTGTAATAATACATGTATATATATATAAGTGTATTTGTATGGTGTTTTTTTTTAAGAAAAAAAGATTCAAAAGAGGTGAAATACGTTGATATACGAGCAGAATGAGAGAAAACGATAATACATAATATATACAAAATATATAACAGAATATGCGATAATATGCTTCAAGTTTATATAAATTTCACATAATTTATCATGCAAATAATACATAAAGGTTACTACTACAATAATTATTATATTTATATATATATATATATAGTAGATAATAATAATAATAGGTACAATAGGTATTGTACTGTACATTCTCTAATGACGTCAAAAACAACATTGTTAAAAAAAATATAGAATAAGAAAAGAAGAAGAAATAAATTACTTTTCGTCAGGCAGGTGACATTAGAGTATTTCTGGTATCTAGTAAATATAATAACTTATTTTGGAGATGCAGAAGAGGGGTAGTAGTAAAGAAAAAAAGTATACGGAAAAATGCATAATAAACAAATAAAATGAGGCAGTTTTAGTTTGTGTTTTGAACATATTATATCATTATGTAGGTATGACTTTTAGATTCTATTGGGTTGAAAAGTGTTTCAACGTTTGTGGTTTTGAAGAATCTTCTATGAATAAATAGTATTTAAAGTATTTAAACTTTAGAATAACCAAGACTAATGAAATGTATACCAAATACTTATAATTTTGGGTTTGTAGTATAATAATATGATGATAAGAGTTATTATTATTTATTGTATAAATTTGTAGTCTTTCTGATTCTAGAAGAAGAAAAAAAAACCAGTCATTAGTTAGGAGTGTAGTCTAAAAATATTATATTATTAATTATTATGTAATAAATTATAATGGCATACAAAGTATCTATAGTTGAGAAAGAACAAAGACATGCGAGTTAAAAAGAAGTAGATTCATTTTGTCAGTGTCTCCAGTCTAGTCACAACATGGAATCAGAAAGAGACATATTAGTTTCCATATGTATACTTAATTAAAGTAGTTAATTTGAAGTTTATTTTTCTTCATCACCTAAAACGACAACAACAACTTTCCAAGGTTTTAAATTTAAATACAGTTTAAAAGTATATATATTATAAACGTCACATACACCTACACACACATATGCACAGACAAAAATTTCATTGTCCAGTCCATATAATAATATTATCTACATTCATTCATTCATTCATTTATACATGATAATAGGAACACAAGACCTCTCGAATTTAAGAATATCCACATATTATTACAAAAACTGTGTTTCCAGTTTCCAGAGGATGGAATTTTTAACAATAAAAATGATATATATTATACGTATATATACATATATATATTATATTAACTATAAAATCCTATCAAGGATGTATACTAAAAACAAAAACAACTATTGGAAGTGCTTCCGGTAAAATTTTATCGTAAATTAATTTTTTTTTATCAAGTAAGCTTTTAAATGGTCAATATTATTAAGTCAATAATACTAATAATAAAAATAATTATTATGACCACGATCGACTTTACCCAATAAATGAAAACGTATAATTCCCTTATCCTTCTAAATTTTTACTCTACATATTATATGGAAACACTCAATGATGTGTATAAAAAAAAAAGCCTGAAACAATTTCTCATACAATATATACGTACCTATTTTAATAAGGATTGACAATTGTATGAAATTTGATATGTATATAACATGAGGTATATAAAAAATATTTATTATTTATTGACAAGAGGTATCTTCCTATAACCTATAACTTTGTATGCGTGTAGGGAAAATTAAGGATAATTTTTGATAAAATGAATAGAATGAGAGAGAGAGAGAGACACTATGTTACGAAGAAACATACAAACACACACACATACATACACACATATTATATAAATAATATACAATACAAAACAAATGGAAAGCTTCCTTTGTACACATGATACTTACTTGTATATACTATTGTATCTCTTTACGATATCACTACAATAATAATATTGAGAGTATACATACTTTGTAAAAGGAGAAAATATAACGGATAATAATAATATGGTATGGCCAAGGGAACTTTTACCATAGTATAGACAAAATGGAAATTAGAAATCCATTAATTGGTGAAAGCAGAATGAACCGAGACCGATATTAGGAGACGTCATTATTATAATTGTCAGAGAGGGGAAATAAGAAAATGTGAAAAATTATAGAGGAATTGATCTATACTATGATACCATAAACCACAAAAGTATATATCTATGTTATATCTGTGGCCATATTATCTTCAAGTGTATAATAATAACAATAAAAAAAACGAAATACAGGGCAAGGTAGTAAAAATCCAGAGAGACTATCCATCATATATATTATATCCTTAGTAGAAATCCTAATGATAATGAATAAATGGATATTATATGCTTCCCTGATAAATTATTAAAACGAATCGTTTCAGAGTCTTCAGCAATGTCTACTTATAAATAATATCTACCAAAATAAAAACTATAGTCACACAGTGTAGTGTATAACATACAATAATACAATACAAACAAGAATAAATTGAAGAGGAAGTAAAAATTGTTAAATAATACTAGTAGAATATTATTATTTACCTTATAATTAATGAATATAAATATGGCTAAATATGTATAAAAAAAAAGAAAAAACATAAAACAAAAAAAAACAATAGATATAATACTAATACATGGTTTGGAGAATGGGAAAAAAAGATAAGCATGCAAAACACTCTATTGAATGGGTGCTATTTGCTCTCTCTTTGGTAATCTTATTGTTGGTCATGTTTATAGACGCGTAAGGAGAATCTGTGAGAAATTTATATAATAATAATATATATACTTTATGTACATCGATTGTCTTGGTCTTCGGCACGATGAATGTGCTTCCTGGTAACATTTATGTATTTTTCGAGTATGTTCAACCCAATCAGTAGACCTATATTAATGTATATATGTATGTATACATATACTACATATATATTGTTGCCTGCACTCTCCCTGTTTGAAATACTTCCCTCTCTATCAATATTTATTATTATTATTCTTATGATTATCAAGCAGCAATATTATGGTTGTTTAGTGTTCAATGGAGTTCCCATGTGTAGTAAATATTATTATTATTATTATTATATATTATAGTATTCTTGATTAGTCAAAGTAGTTTCATGTAGTACTTTAAATGTTACATTAAATGTTTAATGTAACACGTATATTAGACGGTTGTTCTTATACATATATATATATACATAAACATTATATAGAGAGTCGTAGAATGTAGAATGACAAAGATCTGTAGTAGTTTGTAGATGTCATCATGAATATAAGCTTGAAAAAAAAAATGTGCGTAGTATAATATACATATTATACATAATTTAGGAATTTCCTAGATGAAAAGTTGTAGTCATGACTAGCTATTATTAGAAATACATAAATTATTATTACTAGGAGCAGTATCTACTTATTACGATTAATTTACTAATGAGCATTTTAACAATAGACAGTAGTTGAATTCAAGTCCTGACACTGCGGAGAGTCACAACCACTCATTCAATAATAATAATAATAATTGTATAAGATGATACAAACTGATGAAGATTATATTATTGTTGCCGTTATTATGATCGAAAAAGAAATAATGAAAAGCAAAAAAAGAAAGCAGGAAGTTGAAAAAAAAGGGGAAAAAATTCAAAGACAAAAAATATAATAAAAATTCCTGTTAATTTTTTTTTAAAAAAAAAAGGAACATTAATATGATGATATACGATACTATATTAAGCACTATATGTGAATACTGATTTTTTTTTCATTTTATTTTAATTCTCAGGACATATCAGTGTCAAAGTGTTATTTTGTTATTCATTCCGTGACTTTTAAAAAAGAAAGCAATTGTTAATTACTATACTCTCTCTAAATGATACCAAAAGCATAACGAAAAGAAAAACATAATATATTATTATTATTATACTATTATACTACTTATTATTATTATATGGTTAAAATACGTGAATCAATGAATTAATCGTATGACTAGAAGCGTCTTTTTATCTATGAATTTATATATATATATCTTTATATACAGTTTCGCACTTATATATAACAACAAGATCGATTTGTATTTTGTATATACCTACTATACCATCATGGTATATCATATTATTTCTCCTTTGATTGTTTACAGTTAACTATCCATGTATTTATGGAGCTGTACTTACTTTATTCTATTGCTACATGCATTTTATATGTCTTTCCCCCATATCTTTCACTCTTTTCTCTTTTTCTTTCTTGACTCTTGATTCTTCATTCTTGAAGTGCTCTGTCCAACGTTTTAAACGGAAGATGATGGGTTAGCTTTTACTAAGCGTTTTGTGTAGATAATAAAAAGACAAATCTCCAGTGGAGAGAGAGAAAGTGCAGGAAAAAATAGAAGAGAAAGAAAGAAGAGGGAAAGCCAACAAGTGAATGTTTGTTTGAATTTTATGGTTACTTTATGACCTTTATGTTGTTGTGGAGAAACATAAATAAGTATAAAGTGAGTGCCCAGTAAATGCACACTACAGATTTCTGTAGACATTCAAAAGAAATAAAATATATAGAAGGGTGTTTTTTTTTCAACAGTATTCTCGTACTGCTACAATGTACTATAGTGTTCTTGTGTGTGAGTGTGTGTGTGTGAAAGTATACCATGTACAAGGTACAGTAGATACAGATTTTCTATACATGTTTCGCCGTGTATGTGTGATTGTATAGGAGAATTTTGAGGAGAACAAAAATATGACTTCATTGATTGAAAGGCGCTTACAGTTGTATATTTAACGATGATAATTCAGGAAAGGCGTATGACAAGATCTACATTTTTGAGCAAAAAAGCTATATATAAATACATATACATATATATACAAATACACAATGCAATAATAAATTATTTATAAATACAATGACTCTGTATAAGCTTGGAGTGAGGCTCCAAAAGATATTTAATATATAAACGTATATTATAATACATATATTATATATTTATTGAAATATATATATATATTTAAAAAGACAAATGGACGAATAAAAAAATTGATATGTCCACCAAATCAAAATGTCATTCGATACAAAACATTCTCTACTGTTTACTTGCTGTTCTTTTTTTCTTCTTCTTATACCGTTCAAAACGCTATCCACTTTTCTATTAAGTAGCTGTAGATGCATAATACTATCAACTGTCGACACAAAATATACTAATATATAATCATGTGTAGGTAGTCATATTTTTTTAGTTCCTTTAGTAAAACATGACTTTAGTATAATTTTTTTTTATGTATCAAATATCAAATATTTTGAAAACACAAGTTGCATCGTATATCTTTTTTTCTTTTTCTTTTCATTTTTAATGATGCATAAGTAAAAATTTTTGTGAAAAAAATAAGACAAACTAATAAAATAATTTGGCATAATAATGATAAAATATATATATAAAAAAAAGAACCAATCTAATCTAGACATGTATCGAGAAAATTTTTCAAGGGAGGGAATCAAATGACAGGGCCCACAGAAGAGACAGAGAGAGAGTGAGTGAGAGAGAGAATCCGAAAATTGGATTTAAATCAAGTCTTCTCCTTTCCAACTCTTGATCCACATAATTGATTGACTACTCCAGAGACATGAGAGTTATAGGTAATACCTGTTAAAATCTCTATCACTGTAATATAATATATAATATAAAATATATAATAATAATATATGATACATATTATGTGTAACAATTTATAGAAATCTATAGATATTATAAATAAATAATAACGCGTAAAGTAAATATATGTAGTCCTTATATATAATTCGCACGTGACTATAGTTCTAGTCTTCTCCTGTTTATAGATGTAAATAATCTGTAACCTTTTTTTTTGTGAGAAAAACGTAATATGTCGTAATACACGTCTTGTCTTGAGTCTTGAGCTTTTGTAATCTGTATTATGTATGATATTATATATTATATTATATTATACATCCATTACTAGTATAGTTAAAAGGTATTATCTAGTAATAATGTATCCATTTTGTTGAGTATTGTTGCTATATATATATATTTACTCATGTCTCGTACAAAAAGTCGACATTATTTGTAGTGTGGTGTGTGTAGTTTCTGTGTATTTATGTTTTTGTTTGTGTGATTGTATGTGTGTGGATTAGAATAACAATATAGACGAAACTTTGTCGTGTAAAAAACAGTAGATTTAACACAAAGTAAATACCATTGTCTCAACTGTGCACTGTGTTATAATTGTAATGTAAGTTATGAGTACTTGTACAAAATTACTATTATGTCGTAGATGTCACCTTGTCATTGTTCCACAATACACGAATAGATATATAGAAAATAGTGTGTAGAGTATAGAATTGAAGAAAGAGGATCATGTGTGTCACACATGTGGTTTTGTGTTTCGTGTATGTGGAAAGTGGAAAAAAAAGTATTTCGAAATCTAAATTTAAAAAAAAAGGAATATGTGAAAACATTTGATCTTATCATGGATCACAGCCGCTTGTATAGATACGTTCCTTCTGATTTCTTTCTAACAGTATAAATACGTACAAATTATTCTTTTATTAATATATTTCTAGTATATTCTACGTCAAGGTAAATGTGAAAAAAAAAACACGAGGTTGAGTAGGGTAGATCGGTATTAATGGTATTTATCATTATGCATAATATTAGATTATGTACATGCTTATTATCAAATGTAGATACACTCAACTCTCAACTCAATGTAGACTGTATCATTGTACTTTTGAGCACAGTTTTTTATTATTTTTGGCATTTATTCATTTTATGTAGCTATAATATTATGTATTATTATGTACATGTTAAAGTTAAAGTTATATAAATACTTGAGACTCTTGAGTCAAGTTAAGTTGAGACCAGGTTGGAATTTGGAATTGATAGTTAAAATCTCCAATCTCCAAGTGAGTAGAAATGATGCACGTCTATACATTACACAATACGTACATACAAGTCTGCATGGCATTGTATTACGATTACTACTACTTGTACACTGTACACCCGACGTAAAGTCAAGTCATGTGTGAATAATTTCTCCTTTTCTTCATTTACAGATGGTTCATAAAAATTATTTGCACGGAGAATTTGTTTTTCTACAGTATGTATCTAGAGTCTGTATAATGTATATGTGGTATATAGTTAGGATTGTACAGTATAGATTTATTATATGCGCCTTCTTATCGAGGACTTTGATGTACATACTTTTACTTTGAGCATATCATGTTTAGGAGTAGGATTTATCCTTGGAGAGTAAATTTCTAGTATCGTCAATTTAAAGAGCGATTTCGATTTAATTGTTGTGTTGTTAAACATTTTATGTCTCGTACAATAGGTATAAACTATGTGTATAGTTTATACATATGCATTCTTCTCTTAGCAATAGCTTTTAGGATTCAGCATACTATATTATAGGTTCCTTTCCTCATTTTGTAGTAATATGTAAAGAATAGTATAGTTAGTACATTTATTTTTTTTCTCTCTTATTCTCCAATTTCGTTTTTTTTTACTATGTAAAATCATGTAAGTCTGTTTGAAAAACAAGCAATGAAGTGATTATTCGAAACTCGTTAGAACGAGGGGAGAACCATTATAAACGTCAATATTTTGTAAATGGTTCCCTTTGTCTTCCTTTTTGTACTTATGCAGTTTTTTGAATGTGTTTTAACACCCGCTGATGGTGTTTGTACTAAGTTGCACATGGAAATTAAATGGAATGGGAAGGATAGGAAAGCAGGGCGATCTGGTTGAAGTAAATCTATCTAGAGTATAGTCTCAGTCTTTAGAACTGTGTGTGCCTGTATAAAATCTAGACGTTTATCCATATATTGTGACTTGCTCATATATACAACCAGTTTTAGTTTTGCCTTCATTTCAGTAGTAAAATACAAGGGGTTTTTGTTATTCTAGAACCTAGAAGTTAGAAATGTTCAGTGTTCAGTGTTCTATGGTGTTTAGATCTACTTTTAAAATGGTTATGTATTATGTACATATTAAATTCATACATGTATGTATGTATATGGCAAGTCATCTCAAGTGGCAACTGCTCAACATTAAAACGGAAAAGTCAGACTCATACGTCTGAGTTTGTATGCACAATAAAGACTTTATGGTATATTTATGTTTGGTACAAAAACAGAAAGTTTAGTAATCTCCGATAGCCGTTGAAAGTTTAAGGTGCTACAGCTTGTTATAATAATAATAATAATACTCGTAGTAGTAGAGCATAGTAGTTTTCTGGGCCTGGCACCACTAAGAGCACGACACTGTAAAAGTTTCTATGCCGTTATTCAATTAGATGGACTAATCTAATCAATTTAGTCGTGTAGAATGAAGGAAAACAAGATATCCTGCTCAAAATTTTTGACCATCTTGAAATGGACAAAATTAATGTATGCATAATACATTTCCTTAATGCAGTTTGTACACATTGAAACATAGTTAAAAGGAAACGGTGTTATATCACATTTTAGGATGTATTTTAGGTCTCTTATTTTAGGAAGAATTTTAGGTCTCTTATTTTAGGAAGAATTTTAGGTCTCTTATTTTAGGAAGAATTTTAGGTCTCTTATTTTAGGAAGAATTTTAGGTCTCTTAT
>JABASP010000151.1:0-74688 GCA_019776565.1 Sminthurinus signatus
TTAGTAATCAAAATGGAACAACAGGGACAACAAATGATGCCATCTCTCATCACTATTATTATTATCTTTTCTTTTTTCTTGATTCTCCCACTTGTTCAATTTACACCTGGAGCGATTGATTCAGATTCTGATTGAGGATCGAGAGTTGAGAGTTGAGAGAATGTGAGGGAGAGAAAAATAGAGTAGTAAACTAAAAAAGAAAAGAAAATGAAATGAAATTAAAGTGACTCAGTCAAACTCAAAATCAGAGTGATGCACCCACCAAAGTCCAAAGTAATATCCAATGCCAACTGCCGATTGCCGACTGCCGACCCACCACATTATGCAATAAAAGACATTCATCCTACATTACATTTGTAACATGGATCTTTTTATTTTCAATTTCACCCTCAATCCTCAATCCTCATCTTTATTATTATCAAACCTTCACGGACCTTCAGACACAAATATGCTTAATACTCAAAGAACTACATGTACATTCTACATTCTACATCAATTCTGCATTCTATAAAGTGCTCTGCACTCATTTTGTTCCACGTTTGAACCGTACCAAGTTCTAAAGAGATAAAAGAACTTGGACTCGGGACAACTCTACAGAAAACGAATCTCAAATCTCCACTTCAATCAAGAGTTTCAAAATTGGAGCAAATTTTGAATTTGAAAATGCTCAATACTCGAGACTCAAGACGCTCACAATTTACATCTTTTTCAGGAATTTTTACATACCGCAAAAGTATTTTGTTTTTTTCTAAGAATGTACAAACATATTTGTGTACTTCAGGGCTCTGGACTCTGGAGCCGCTTCATCAATCTATTGAAAATGGAGGCCTGTAGAAAACAAAAAAACATACCCAAATCCAAAATCGTGTAAATATGATGTATGATTAATGAGAAAATGAGGAACTTGGGAATTGGGATACGAATACGAATATCTGTACAACATTTAGCCTTGATTTTGACTTGTTTTCCTCCTACCTTCAAAAGCCTATGCATCTAATGTCTAATATAATAATAATAATCTTAAGTTGACTGACTGTGTGTGTCTTTTGCGGAGTCATTTGTTTAGAGTCTAGAGATAATTTCCGTTCCTTTCTGGAGTAAACCGAGAACCGAGAATAATGAATAATGAAGAATGAAGAGAGGATGAAAATCCAAATCCAAATCCAATTTATGCATATTCATCTTTATAGACTTGAAAACTCTTACTCTAGACTCTAGAGACTCGAGAGACTGGGAAAAGGGAAATGGAGACGATTAAAAACAAGTTAAGAAAAAGAGACGGTTACTTTTGTGTTTTGTATTTTGTATCTTGAGCTTGAAGCTTGACCATTTGAAATAATTTAAAAGTCATTCAGTACTTTGAATACTCAAAGTATTCAAAGGGCTGATAAATCTGAGGAAAAATCTATACGTTTCCACAAAGTGTTTTCTATAGTCAAATTCAGTCTCAGAATCTAGACCACCTTTGGGCTCTCACATCACATACGATATACGATAAAAGCTCATGTACACATTACACATTACACACGACACATGTTTTGAGCATCGAGAGTCCAGCGTCGATTTGACTCATGTCCGTCTGTCACACGAAATGTATCTCTTTTTTTGCATTGGCTTTTGAGAATTGGAGTTTGAGTTTTCTTGTAAAGTTATATTCTGGATAACTTGGAAATTTGTTTGTGTCTTCTCACTCATAAACTATTTAAATGGATTTGAGTACAAGAGGGAATACACGAGCATAGATAATAGATAAATGCCAAAGAGACAGAGTCTCCAGTGCCCAGTGTCCAGCGTCCAGCGTCTAGTAAAATTATGCATAGCACAAACACATTTTACATTTTATTCTGGTAGAAAATGTAAATGTCGAGTGCCATGTTTCATGTTTTCCATCATCTCAAGTCTCTCGTCTCTCTTCTCTCTTCTCTAGTCTAGAGTTTTTGTACACAAATTTGACTCCATCGAGTGAGAAAAGGTCACTGGAAATGATAGATAGATTGAAGACTCCATACCGTGCCCAATCGCACTCTCTCTCTTTCTCTCTTTCTGTCTCTCTTTCCTTCACCACAAAAGTCGATTGAAAAAGCATTTTTCAACAGAGAGAAAAAAATTTCCTGGGAAAAAATTGAGGACGAATAGGAAACTACAAAACGTAAAATTGTAATCCTTGAGATACTCTATAGATTCTAGATTCTGTATTCTAGATTCTAGATTCTAGATATACACAACATATTCTTGTACACACTTTTCTACCCGAAAAAAGTTGTTTTATATTTTATACTTTTTACCTACAGCTTTACACTTTACACTGTTTTGTAGTTTGTACTCGAGCTTTAGAATTGAGACTCGAGACTCGAGTCAAGTTGTATTGGTTCGGATTGAATTGAATTTTGAATTGGACGATCAAAAAAGTGTATGGATGTACAAGGCACAAGGCACAAGATACACGCTACATGCATCACCATCGCCATTGAACATTGAATATTGAACATAAAAGTTTGTCTGTGAATTCCAATTGAAACTGCATTAAATTTACATTATGTTCAAGATAAAAGATAAACTCTGTCTTTTTTATCGAATGCTTCGTTGTATGTCTGCATCACACGTTACAAGTGTACAAAAAGTACTTGTGTGGTGGGAGATTTAATATGGAGTAGAATAGAGAAACTGCACTGTGCGCTGTACACTTTACATACAAAATGTTCCCATACAGACACAATTTACAATTTACATACAATTTGCCGTGGGATGTAAAATCTAAAATCTAAAATGGAAAATGTATGCAATGTGCACTTCGAGTACATGAATTCTGAATGCATATAAAACACACACACAGATTACGAAGTAACATTTACAATGTTCAATGTAAAATGTAAGGCAATGTGCTTTACTCTAAAGTCCAACATCAAGATTCAACATGCAAGATTTACCTTTTCTTCCCATATTTTATCGGAATTTTCCAATTTTATTCAATTCCCACTCCAGCTCAAACTCAAACAGTGTATTGAGCTTTAATGCTCGACTGTCAATATACAAAATACAATATAAATGTACACAGAATCTCTTGTGTTTTGTATTTTATATATTATATTTTATAACACCTTCAACTTTAAGTTTTAGTAGAAACACTTACCACAATCTTTGATCTACAATTATCCACCACATATTTATTTTATGTGCAGTAAAAACACTCAAATTCCCATAAGATTCTCGAATTATGACCGTTTTTGTGGTTAATCTTCAATCTTTCCATTTCCATCATACTTGATTTTTCATCCCGTTTCTGTTTGTACAATCTTTTCCTCAATTTTACCTTTGGTTTTGGTTTTGAGTTTTGAGTTCGGCTTCGGTTCCGTCTTCGGCTTCTGCAAATACATAAAAAAAATGATTGTGTAATATGACATAATCACCGAACGGTACAGAAGAGAACAGAACAATACAGAACAGATCCAACCAAAAACTAACATGACGACGGACGACGATGAGATCAAACAATATTTAATCTTTACCTCGAACCTCAAAAATTCATTTTACATTTTACCTCTTATAATAATCATTTCAAATTTTCACACTTCATTGTTTACATCAGAGAGCAGAGCCAAAGTCGAGAGCCGAGTTTCTTCATTCTTCATTTTTCATGGCTGACCAGATGCGAGGAATTTGAAATTCGGGAAGGATAAACGATTCTAGATTCTAGATTCAAGAATCAAGATGGAAAAGTGAGAATAAATGGAAAATTACACATAATGTGTGAACTGGGGATTTATGGATTATGCATCGAAAATTGAGATTTGAGAGTTGAAACAAAAACGACAAAAAAACTTTAAATATGTGCACATGTGTGTAAAAATTTATTTCAAATCTCCACGTACTCAAAACTCAAAATGGAATTCGTTCTCCATATTTAATCATTTTATAGAGTGAATAATTTACACTAGAATAAACATGGAATTGTGTGAGAATATTTGGGATAAAACATAATTTTTGTTATAAAACTAGTGGAATTTATTCTCTCTAATTATTCATATTTCTGTGGATTTAACCTCAAAACTCAAAAGATAACTCAAAAATCATAAAGTAAAAACCTGGCAAAATGGAAAATAAAAATCAATCCTCATCTGTTTTTTTCTGTTGTTTTAACATTGACTTTGAAAAAAAGCTAATGATTAATGATGATCAATAATTTTATGGATTTCAAATCTCAACGTACAAACATGCAAAGTACAAAATACGTACGCTTTTAGTGAAAATTGTACGGTATCTGACCATTCACAATTCACAGTTCAAATTCACAAGAGTGCTCTTTGTCCCTTTCCCTGATTTATAATTCATGGTGGATCGTGTGTATTAAAAATAAAATTTTACATGAACAAGTACAAAAACCAGTCAAAAGTCAAAGCAAAGTCAAAGTCAAGCCTAGAATCTAATGATCAAACTGGACTTTATTTATGTATTTTGTATTTTGTATCATGTGCACATTTTTGTTGTTGGGAGTTGGGAATTCAAAATGATGTTGAAGATTCAAGTGTTGGATCTGTATGGGGAATGGGCAATTAATATTAATATGAATATTATCATGCTATTTTCCATTGTGCTGTACTGTACATTCTACATTCTACATGAATTCACCATGAAATGAACTGTGCACTATAAGACTTTTGACTTTGGCTTTTGGATATTGAACTGACCACAATATCCACTGCCCATTATCCATTATCCATTATCAATACATACCTTCACGTCCCATCGGATTGAGCTGAGTCGAGCCGATTCATGATTAAACCTTAAAAACTGGCTCTGGCTTAGTATTTTGTATTTTGTACTTTGTACACGATCTAACTCAATAATGTTCCGTACTCATGAGCAAACGATCCCCGTCCTCATCGGACAATGTTGAATGAATACGGCAGGTGAACGGTTTCTTAACATGCATATTAAGATGAGATCACATATTGGCATTTTCTAGTTTTTTTAGTACGGTGGCAATTACTATGAGCGCCGTACTCTTGGTTTTTTTGCAAGTTTGAGTATTCAGCATTCAGTATTCGCCGTTTCTTTCTTTTTTCTATCTGTGGGTAAAATCACTATTATAAATATTTAATAGGAGTATGTGCCATGCATAATAGATGGATGGATAATAGATAGACAGAGGAACAGAGGACAGAATCCTGTGTACTTTATGAAAATTGGAATTGGAAAGAAAGATAGAATAAAAGGATAAGAGAGTCAAGAGGGGAGAGTGCAAGTTTTGCAAGGTGGAGGTGAAGATCAAAGTCAAGTTAAAGTTTACATATTATCAATATCTATAAGTAAAGTGTATTATGAAAAAAACTATACAAAATGTGAGTGTAGATTTTTGTACACTGTTCACTGTTCAGTTTCTGTTTGTCTTTGTCTTTTTTCTGGTCAATTCTAGATTCTACATCTTTTTTTACTGTTTACTCTATTCATTGCACCCTCCTCCGTCTATGCACACAATTCGAACCCTGTCGTCAATCTTCACCATTCACCATATTTGATGACTCCTTCAACTTTTTCAAAGTTCATGTAAAATACAGGGCTCATGCAAACACAAAACACAAGTGTGAAATACTGAAATTGATATCAAATTCTACACACTACACACAGAGATGAATGATGAACTGTGCATCATATTTGATATTATATGAGCACATAGTTTTAGTATAAGTTTTTTCATATTTCGGAAAACTGTTGTAAAAATTCTATGTCTGCTCTAAACTCTAAACTCTAAACTCGAATCAACTCGAACTTTAAGCTGGTCTGGCAACCTGGCCAATGTAAATTTAGAATGTAGAGAAAGAAAAAGAGACAGGCGATGAATCTAAAGTCTAAAGTCTAAAGTAAAAAAGCATTGATCGAAAAGAGGAAGAATCAGCTTCCATATCCGTAACTTTACTTGTTTCGATTGACGATTTTGACGATCCTTTCTCTTCGTCTTTCGCCTTTCGTCTTTCGTCTTTGTGACAAACTGTGCATAATACACATTACATAATAAAGTTATATGACTCTATGACTCACTCTATGTCCACAAACTCCTTTTTTTCTATAGATAAAAAACCTACCTGAAAAAATACTCAAACTTTTTTCCTTCATAAAAGTTGATATTCTGCACGTACTTTACAGTTTGCAGACTGTGGATTTTTGGATCTTGGGTCTCTGTACTCGTCCTCATATTTGTAGATTGTAGATACTTTTTCACATTTTTTCACCCTGGTGTGAATGAATTCTTCTGCAGGTACCAATGTAAATTGTACATTGTTCATTCTGCATATATGAATGGATGAAGCTTGAAGATGTACGTGTATTACAAATGTAAGTTAATATTAGCGATTGAGGGGTAAATTTACGCACATCATGTGACGTATGGATTCTGATGCAGGGGAGTGCAGAGTGCAGAAAAAAGATTCGAGTTTGGAGTTTGGACTTTGAAATTTAAAATTTGGGGAGACGCATGATGTAAGAATTTTGAATTTTTATACGTAATATGTATAATGTATACCATAATATTCCGCATATACTTTGAAAAATTCAGTAGTATCTTTTTTTTTGTGGGATATGGTTAAAATTCAGGTGTGTAAAAAGACATTTTATTCACTCTGGAAATTGTTCGGGAATAATAATAATAATAATCGCCATCCTCACGAACCAACCACAAGCTACAAACTACCAACTACAATGTAAATTTTACATGTGTACAACTAAAAATCATCCATGCCACGTCAAACCGAGTCGAGAATCAAGAGTCAAGAATCAAGAGTCGAGCCATGGAAAAAGGAAACATTTTGTCCTCTCTTCTCTATTTTTTAGAAAATATCTAGGAAATTTCCTTGTGTCATGTCGTGTTTCTTTTTTTGACTCTCCTCCGTTTTCTGCATTTTCCACCACAAGAGACATTTTTACATGAGCTGTACGCCGTATATTGAATGACGCTTGACGTCTCTCCATGATATTTTCATATCTTTGTACCGTGCACAGTACATTGTACAGAGTGGGACAAGTCCAAAATTCAAAACTCAAAACTGAAAAGTAAGTCTTCTCCATTCTCCATCTTTATCTTTTTTCCCTTGTCGTCATAAAGTGAACTCTGCACAAGTGAGTGTCACTCTTTCCCGTCTCTTCATCATCCTATCCAAATTCCCCTTGCTTTTTTCACTCCATTCTTCTTGTACAAGTATTTTCACTAAAATAAAATATTAAGTGGAGACTGTCTCATCCTCTCACTGTTTCACTGTCCTCCTGCATCTGCAATCTACATATAAAATACACACACGTCTCTCTCTTCTCTCTTTACTCTTTCTTCTCTCTACAACTCACAAGTTGAAGGAAGAGGCAAACACCAAAGTTTTAATGCTTAATTTTATGAGGCTACATTTACAGTTTCCAGATATTTTATACCTTTTACGTGCATCACGCTGGAGCTGAGATGAACTGAGATGAGCTGTATTTGCTCAGGTAAAAAACCTCGAGTTTAGTTTGTCATAGGAAAAAAGTCCCAGTGTTCAATTTACATACATAAAAGAGATGGCTATATCAATATTACTTTTTACTTTCTTATGCAAGTCAGAGTCAGAGTCAGAGTCAAGGGTCTCATCTCTCATCCGTCTTTTCTTAATTTATTTCTTTTAAAAGTTTGGGGTTTGGATTCTGAATTCTAAAATACTCAAGAAGAAGAAGAAGCGTGCTCATTCAGATGAATGACAAATGTCATGCCCTCTTATTCAAATTCAAAGTCAAAGTCAAATTCACATTCACATGTAGAGAGAATAAAGGTATTTTCCACGCAAATCTAAATTCATTACTCTCAGAGACTCAGTCTCAGAATATTTGTCTGTGTGTGGTACAAAAAACACGACAAATTCAACTGCAAATTCTACATGCAAAAAGAAAAGGCAAACATTTATTAGCTATTTATCAAATGCTGTTTCGAGTTTCAATGGAAGTGGAAGATGGAAAATGGAAGGTGCAATTTACAATACAGTGTATACGTTGTATTGTTATTATTTCATAATAAATTATTATAAATTGCATAGAAAGTAGAAAAACTAAGACAAGAGCGGGATTACAAAGAAATACAAACATGAGTACGAATACAAACACAAGAACAGTAAGCTATTTAGCATTTACAATTTACATGGAAGATAAACATAGAAAATATCAAAGCTGGTTTGTAGTTTGCAGCATTTTATAGATAATCCTCCAAAGCTTTGTTCTGTTCTCCTGTGTGAATAAATAGAGATGAGAGATAACTAGAGAATATCAGACTACGTCTGAAATAAAAATCACAATCAAAATCAAGAAAGTTGCATCTTTATAAAATTTCTATTTGAAAGAAGAAGAAGGAGAAAAAGATGTAAATATTTGCTAGGGTTTTTCAAGTGTGGTTTTGGCTTGGCTTTGGCTTTGGTTTTGGTTGTTTAGAATTTAGGGAGACGTGCAATATAAATGAGAAATGAGAAATGTGCTGGTAAATACTGTCTAAAGTATAAAGTATAAATGTATGTGTATCTTATTGTGTATTGTGTATTATACATGTAAATGCTGATTACGTATGCAAGGAATCAGGAGAGTTGAATAACTACCTATAAATCACGACTAGGAAGGCTTGCTGTGCACTGTGCACTTTGTGGCTGCCTTTGAAGAGAAACAGAAAGACAGATAGAGAGAGAGAGAAAGAGAGAGAGAGACATTGTCGTCGCCGTTTCTTTGCCGTTCCTCAATCTAATAGAATACCATACAAAATGTTATGACTTGATGCCGTTCTAATAAACTGACTGCTTGCTCCTTAAATCCTCATGCATTTTCATTCTCATCCAACCGACGACCAACGGACCAACAGACAAACAGACAAGCGACCAGTCACTTTGTTCTGTAATGGCATAATATGAAAGCTCTTGGAATTAATGCTATTATTATTATTCTTGTTATTACTATTACTATTATTGTTTTGCTCCCTCTATCTTCCAAATTCCAAATGTTGGCCTGTCTCGAGACTCGAGTCTCAAGTCTATTCATAAACTGCATGTGTATTCCAATCCATTATTTTATTATCATTATTATTATTATATTATCATTCCATGATCATCCTCATCAGAACCATCAGCATCCGCAGTCTGCAGCAGCATCAACTCGATTATCATCATCATCATATGCTTGTAAATTGTAAATCTACATCTAAATATCTTTTCCACTACTAATGTTCATATGATAAACTCTCATGTGTACAATGTACATAACAAAGTTCATATTCAATGTATAAAACAGAGTTTGTAAACTTGAGAGCAAAGGTATTGGAAAATAATAATGACAAATTGTTTTATATCCTACTTGGATTTTATATGAGGTTTTATGACCCACAACACAAGACACAAGACACAAGAGTGCATAGGGCAAAGTACGTATAAAGCATAAAGTATGACGTAGCAGATATTCTTTTTTTGTAGGTACTTTATTTTATTTATTTATGCTCGGAATCGGAATCGGAATCGGAATTACTGTACATTTTACATTGTACAGCAAAACTGCAATTTATTTCTATTTAATCCCCGTTCTTTATGCGTAATCTGCATTTGAATATGAATTTGAATTTCTGTTGTGAATATGCACATGATTCAGCTGATACTTTGCTTGCAAAAAAATATTTTAATAATTCTATAATTCAAAAAAATACAAAATACAAAAGCCGTTTTTTCCATTAATCTAGTCTATAATTTATTTTTATTAGCTGTACAAGATTCAAGATTTTAAATTCAATTCAAATCTCGTGTCATTTCTCTCAGCTCCATTTTATAGCGGAATATAATAATAATAACAATAATAACAATAAATAAAAATAATGGTAACAATATCAGTTTACAATGAACAATGACACTAAAGAACTGGCTTATGGATCCACAATCCACAGAGAGACAAAATAGATGGATGAGGGATTTCCTCTTAATAGCTTATAAAATGTAAAATGTAGAATGTACAAAGTACAAACGCCTTTATTCTTTATTCTTCATTTCTTGTGTCTTAAATCTTAAAGTGTTCCTCAATCCCCAACCCTCAACTCTAGTTTATAATCTATATTCTACACCTGAGTCAATTCCATCTTCTTCTTCATCTTCATCTCCAAATCCCTTGTCGAACTCTGATTCTGATTCAAGTTGTGATTCCAATTTCAATTCAATTTTGATTCCATTTGATTTGATTTTATACCTTGAGACTTGAGACTTGAAGTTGAGAGTGATGGAATATTTGTGTATGTATAATATATATTGTATAGGCATGTTTCATAATATATCTAGAAATCAAAAATGAAAATGAGAAGAAACAAAAGAGTTGGATGGAGAAGAAGAATGTCTGTATAGTTTTTTAATTCAACTCGGAAAGATGTTTCACACAGTACTTATAGATATATAGAAAATACAAATGCAGAGAGTGCAGAGTCAGAGTGTGTAGGAAAAATGAATCCAATCCAATCTAATCCAATTTCTTGAACTATTACCCACCTCTGCTCTCTCCTCTCTTCTCCTCTCCTCTGCTCAACAATATTATTATTATGTATTAGTGTTACAGATATTCGAATTCGAATTTGTATTTGTTCCTCTGTCATAATTTATTTTGTGTGGTTGGATAGACATCTATAATCTGTAATCTATGTACAATGTACAATGTACAAGAAAAGGTATTTACAAGTATGAATGTTGTGCCTAAAGTCACATTTGGAAAATCTGTTACATAATAAAGACAATGCTCTTAAAGTTGGAGCAAAAAGAGTAAAGAGTATAAAGAATAAAAAGTCAAGGGCAATATCAAATCATATGCACAATGTACATTGAACATGCTTTAAAAGCATACTCCACTTAATACCTTTTACACTTTAGACACTAGACACTCTGTCTTGTGCCTTGTCTTTTACTCTTTTTTTCACCTTGATTCCCTCAGCAAGTTTTATTCCATTTGTCCATCTGCATCTGCATCTTCATCTTCACCGTCACAGTTCATCTTTCATGTGGAGGAATAAATAAATAAATAAATAATAAATACATCCAAATGGAAAAATGGAATGTTTAAAATTTAAAAGGGGGTGTTTACATTTTTTTCCCCTTTCATTTTCAATTTCAATGTTTTAATATGGTCAAGTTGATTTTGGTATTTTTATGCGTATTTATTAGTTGGTGTTGGTCATCGCCCAATTTTTCTGCACACAAATAAATGTGTTGAATTAAAAAGCTCATTCAGATATCAAAAGTCCAACATCATAGATCAGAGGACGAGGTGTAATATAAAATATAAAATACGATGTGTGTAGCTTGTAGCGTGTAGCGTGTCGGATTGAATTGAAGCAAAGTCAAAACTTTTAGCCCGATGACCAATATCTAATTTTGTATGTAGTATGTAGAATTCTTGTACCATGTACAATGTACATGGCGTATCAAATTAAAGGTTGTGCATTGTATCTACATTACACTTGCACATAACTCATAATCTATTACCTATTACATGCACTTTTACTTTTTAACTCTTGTCCGTGTACATTGAACATTGAACATATTCCGAGCCATTCAATTCCATTGTTTTACTATTGTCAGTTCAAAATTTAAATGTAGAGCAAGATGAAGAATGAAAGATGAATAATGAAGAATGTACAAGGTACAAGTAGACGATGAATAGAATCGACAGTCGATACAATTATGATTATTACTAATATTTCATGGAATAATCTACCCTGATTTCAAGTGCATACCAAAGACCAAATACCAAAGAACACAGCCACAGAAATACTACAGACTACACACATGCATAATGCATCATACATAATCGTGATAATATGTGCTAATGGCACTATTTACAATAATTATTATGACTGTGTAAAATGTAAAATCCATGTAAATAGTAAATAGTGAATAGCAGAGCAACACACAGAACATGACATGGTAAATTTACATGGCATAGATTATGCATTATCCATTTTAGCGTGGCATTGCATTTCATTTCAAGTCCAATTCGATGGAGGAGAATAGAAAATGGAAATGGAAATAAAAATAAAAATGATGATTGAATTGCATTTAAAACAGCTACATGCTCCATGCAGTAATCATGGTAATTTTAGTCATTGGAATGAGAAACAGAAAACAGAATGAGAATATATATTATGCATTTCGTCTGCAGTTCTTAAAGCTCAAAGAAGAAAGAAGTTTAACTCTGGTTTTATTAGTTGCATTTTCTTTGTTGCCCTCATGCAATTTAGATATTTACAATTCATAGATTGACTACATGCTTTGTACAACGTATTAATATTGGTGAGGAGAAAAGGTATATAATGGATCTCTGCGTGGACTCCCTCACATCTTACATACATAATATACACAGCGACACGTATATTCTATATTACGATATGTGATTGAACTATGAGCAATCTATATCTATATACTTGATATATAATACATGTAAAATGAGTAGTTTGTTATACATATGTTCCTGAATACAAAAAGCCAGTACCAGGACCAGTTAGCTCATAGATGAGAAAGATAAAGAAGGACGAGAACATGAAAATGATTAGTCATATATTTTATCAACCGTCCTGCTGAGTTTCTTTAAAGGATTTTCCTGCGTTTACTTTTCTCAAGCTTCTCTGTTCTCTCTCTCTCTCTCTCTCTCTCTCTCTCTTTTCCCTCTCAGATCTATAATATTTATGCTCAGGTTATTTTACTTAATGCATCGTTCATCTACATCTATGATTGCCTCCAGATATATCCAACACCCAATATCTTATAAAATGCTGCATATTATAATACAATATCTTGTATACTACAAGACACAAACACAAAACAAAAATATTTAACTGCTAAATACTCGCTTCTACATTCTACACTTCTTTACAGTACAATAAAAGAGAAAAAGAAGATATGCGTCTAATGCATACCTGGGGTATGCATAATACTCTTGTATATCTGAACACACTTGAACACATTTTATATTTGGAAATATTATTAGTATGCTTTTATTTTGCTGAATACGTCACATAAACAAAGTTGTCACATTATCACTGAAGTTAATCAATTAGTTAACAATATTGAAGATAGCAACACAGCATATTCTACTATTATCTAGTATCATTATTATTTTTTAAAAATATATATATATATATATATATATATATATGTAAATAAAGTTAAAAGCTATTGGTTTGGTTTTTAAATATATGGAAGAATAATAGCAGTAATGACGACTGCTACAAACATTTCACACAGTTTTTCCAGTAGATCTTTAGACATAGATTACACTGACGTGGTTGGAGGAACCGGAAATATGCTTGATGATAGTTTCAATCCGTTTGATTCTGTCCAGATCACACTCCCAGGTTCTTCGAACTTGTACATTAACCACTCTAACTCCAGCGTGTGCAAATTGTTCCATGATGTCAATTTTACTGGCATCGTACACCGGCATGATTAAGTTGGAGATAGTCAATGATGCGGTTTTATTCATTTTTGAACACTCTTCCATTATTGAGACACTGAGTGTTTCATGCTGTGCAGATTCAAGAAATGCCAGGTTTTTGCACTCCTTCACGAGAATCTGAACAGATTCAATGAGTTCTGCACTAGTCATATTGGTGACGTCCAGTTTAACGTGTTTCAATGTTTTCAAAATGTTGTGATTTTTCAGAACTTTGATGTACTCCAACTCACTGATGAGTGCATTTTGGTGTTCAAGGTCGACAAAATGCGGCTCCAATTCTGCATCATTCCCAAATTCTCCTTTGTTTTGTCCCTATAAAGATCACAATAAAAAAATTCCCAATTATACACCACGAGCAAAATGTGCACTTTATTACACATTTTCAAGCACTAATTTTCTTTATTGTTTATATTGTGTGATAGTAACAAAATATGAAATTTGCAATATGTAAACTTACACATTGTTGACGGCTGTCCATTTTCACGTTTATTCCTGACACTTTTCAGTAAAAATAGAAAAATAGATTGTTGTAGTTTTTTCTTGACTCTTCTTCTAGTATACAAAACTCTACCGACTCCCAAACATTCACTACTGAAATCACTGGATAAGCAATTGCATGTTTAAATATTATCTGACGACGTTTGCTCAATGTTTTGAGTTACATACGAAATACGAAATACTTTGTATTCAATATCAATGTCTTGGTGTTTTACTGATTATGCATTAACCTTTGTTGCCGAGTCCAGGAGATCAAAATTGTGGAGTATGTATGCAGTATGTACATATGTATGATTCATATTTTTCTCATATTCACTTGTGTATTTTGTATTTTTTATGTCCCTACAAGTCGTAAAAATGTTGTTATCTGCACAATCTTATCAATCTTATTCCCAACTACTCGATATTGTCAATACACTCGAAAACTCATGCTACTATTATTAGTGTAATAGAATGTGACAACTTTCTGACAACTGTAAACATTCACTATCATTATTAACACTCAGAATAATGGAACATTTTGAACTAAGTCACATCAAGTATCAAATATCTAAAATACAAACAAATTCAACTTCTCGGTGATTTGTGTGACGTATGGAAAAATACATTGAAACGTTGATGAAACGGTCACTTGTAAGTATTTGCAATCGTCACATCATAATTTTAATGTCTCATCCCTTCAAATCTCAAATCTGTGCATGTATGATGCATGTGTTTCGCCACTGTGTACATTGTACATAATTCCAAGTACATTTAAGAGTAAGAGAAATTGATCAATAGAGAAGCAAAATATATGTTGAAGAGTAAACTACAGTAGTTTTATAATAGATAACTCAACATTCAAAATACATTCATAAAGTAGCTGTCGTAAAAATGTGTACATGATTAGATACTTATTACATATTGGGAGTAAATGAAAACAAAGTTATCATCTGACTTGAGAATTTTGTATTTTTGTTATTCAAGTACATACATTCAAAATAGAAAGAGTAATAAAAATAAAACAGTAAATAGTGAATAGCCCGAAATATCCGTGTATTGAAATGTTCAAAGCATCAGCCTTTTCATTACTACACCATTTGAATTGAAAGAAATCCATGCACAGTGGACAATGAGCAGTTTTCTATTCATCTATTAGTACACATTTTCTTCATTTCCTGTCAAAAAAATTACTGTGTGCCTATCATATAAATAAATATGTATGTATTTATGCAAGAGAAACTAACAAGCTTTTTGTCTTCCTCTCCTTTTACCATTTTCAACACTAACATCCTTTTTTGTACACACTTTGTACATTGTACACTAATTCAAATTTGCAAATTTTCTTGAATATGTTTGAGTATTTAGTATTTATACATGTTACATTTACATGTGTTTGCGGGTGAGATAAAGAATCCTTAATGATTGTTCACTCTTTGACAGTATAATAACAATAATAATATTCAGAATGATGATGATGGTAATCGACATAATAAAACTTATGTGTCTGTGTTTGTACATTGTACATTGTGCATACTAAATAAAGGATGAAGAAACCTCCATTTTCGTACCACAATTTCCGTACTCTCATCAAAAGTAACAAGGAGAGCACAGAAAACAGAAAACAGAGAGACGTGGAAATTATAAGGTTTCAAAACTTCAAATCCTCATCAACACCAAAAGATCACAACAAAATTTACCACACTTTCTCAAAGCTCATCATCTTAACTCTTAACTCAATTCAATTCAAGTCATCTCATTTCGTTTCATCTCAGCTCAGCTCATTCAAGTCAACTCACCTCGTCGTCATCGTCATCGTCGTCACTGCCGGTTGTCAACTTTTATGTCCAACATGCAAAACTTGCCGTCTTCTGTCTTGTGTCTTGTGTCTCGTGTCTGCTTCAAATTCACCACAGTCTTCTTCTTTTTCTCTCCATAATCATAAGCATAATAATATGATGAATTGCTCACTTCTTCACATCTTTTGAATGCTCACACCAAACAAACCAAAAGCCAAGCCAAAATCAGCATGTTTAAGGTTTAATGATGAATATCACGTTCCCTTTCATTCTATATTCTAAAGCCACACTAGATACAAGATACAAGATATTAAATGGTAATCTTAAGTACACACATTATAAATTATAATCTATATAATCATGGTGGCTTATTGCCCATACACGTGTCTACATTGTGTATGGTTTATGGTGTTATTGTGTTGAAGATTTTAGGGATTGTGATTCATAATGAGCCAAAGAAAAGGTTTGATCAGATATTGAGACGACACAGATAAATCACATTTTACCCATAAACCCACAGATCTCCTTCCTACACAAAACACAAAAACATTGAAAACTTACCAGCACAAATCCTTTGTGAGTTTGTGATTTGGAATATCGATATCAATATCGGCAGGTTTTTTCATGGTGTATTTTGCAGGTATATTTCTTTACTTTTTTCTCCTTCTTCGCCCTATAGACTAAGTAAAAAGCTCAAATGATGTCATATGTGAGAGATGGATTGAAATTCTTGGAGTTTTTGAGCAGGAACATGAGTATGAATTTGAATTTGAATATGAAAATGAATGTCAGAATGTACCACTGAAGAATATTAAGAAAAGAACACGGTAAATTGCATTCATGTGAAATGTAAATTTGAATCCACAGTTGGAAAGACAAACGCACTTACGCACACACTCACACACATACAGAAAGAGAGACAGAGTAATTTGAAAGGTAAAGTATTGTAAGTAAGAGAGAAAAAACTCCAAAGAAAGAAGAAAATATCAGTAGTCATTTAAAACTTAAGTAGATGCTCCTTGTCGTTTCTCTCTCTCAGTATATTTTTATTGCCATTATTACCTTTTGGTTTCTTTATGCTCGTACAATGCACAATATTGTAAATTGTATATCCCGTGTGTTTCAATTGTGAATGCTGGATGCTGGTGTTGTACGGTGTACGGTTGCCTGAACTTGAATGCGGAATGTCCTAATATATCCACTAATAATCCTCCACTTTGAATAAAATAATCATCATCAGCCTCATAATAACAATCATAATCATAATCATCCAAAGCTCACACACAAAAAATACCTTCTTCCTCTCTCTCTTTCTAAGCTTTTCATTCTCTCCTTCTCTCTTCTTGACAGTCCAAGTTCCGAGTTTCCGAGTGTAATAGATAATAGGTAATAGGGCAACGAGCCTTCTGTTTTTCTTTCCTCTTTTCTATTCACTATTCAGCCACAAAAAAAACTATGCAGTGCACACACTCAAATCTCAAATCTCAAATCTATTCAACTTTAGTTTGTGCATAGAAAATAGAAACATTTCAAATTTGAATACAAAATACAAACAAAAACTACACATCTGAGAAAATGGAGACTTACTCGTTACTTTTTATTTTTAGTCACAGCTCAGTCTCAATTCTCAAATCTCAAGTTCATCAGTTCATTATTTATACCGTAAAATGTATAATTAACCGCCTGGTTTTTCATAGACTCCCTCCGGACAAAAAAAAATAATCAGGGACAAAATCAAAATTTCTCGGTATTTACATGTTTTTTTTACTAAAACATCTCTTTTAAAAGTTGTCGAGTGTACTTTGTCATTGACAACTTGTTCAAAATGAGCATTGTTTTTTATTCTTGATTCTAAATTCTCAATCCTCGTAATCATTAAGAAATAAGAGAATATTCATATGTAAAATGTACAATTTTTCTGTTATGTCCAAATATGTGAATTTCAGTACAAGTACTAACCACAATAATAATAATAATAGCAGTAACAATAAAATGGATAATAAAAAAGTTTCTACCGGTAAATAGTAAATACAGATGTAGAACAAAGTACTGAATTTCCGCACAACGTACAATGTACAATGTACAGATCATAAATAAGCAATGAACTTGACTTGAACGATATTTTATCTACTGATATTTACTATTTACATGAAGAGTTCTGTGGGCTGTGCGTATTGCGTATACTTATATTATTTGTACTCAGTACATAATGAATTACTGTATAATTTATACATGTATATATATAAGTTGGCGGGTTCGTCTACAGTAATAACTTGAGAGTTTTACCGATTGCTTCTGGACAAAATCATAAACATGCTCCATGTATATTGTATATTTTCCCAATCTGTTCATATTCTCAGTTTCTAATTCCTCAAAGAAGCTTCTATTCTTTTACATTCTACGTTTGTTACACATAAATATGTAAACAATATTATTTTCCCCGGCCCGGCACACATAAAATCCTACACAAAAACTATTATGTCAGAAATGAGAAACATAAATACAGACACAAGAACAAAAGTACAAGAACCAGAACATTGTAAGACACAAGACACAAAACACAAACCAATTGAATAGGTGAATAGAGAATGGATATTAGTTTGAAATATTTACATTCTACATTCATTCCGAGTTACTCAACTGGACTCAACTTACTATACAGAATACAGATATTTAGGAGCATGGGAACATGAAACAATCAAGAATCAAGAATCAAGAAAAAGCCACATTAATATTAACATTAATCCTCATCATATTCATTATTATTACCAAAGCCAATGTTTTGTTACAATGTTATTTTCCACGGTATGATTGCACATGTCTCGAGTCTCAAGTCTCGTCGAGTTTCGAGTCTCGAGTAAAGGGATAGAGAATACAGAATCGAATTGAGAGTTTAGAGAAAACCGCAAATGTTCCTGTATCAAATTTAATTAGATTTTATAGATATCCGCGTATAAAACATGTATATTATTTATTATTTAGTCTCATGTCTTTTATCTTTTATTATACAAGCGTATCAAAATATCAAAAGCTTTAGTGCATGAAATATTATTGAATCGTCAAAATTCTGTTCCTTTACTTTTCTACTTATTTTATTCAGTGCCTTGATCTTTGATTAAGCATTTCTTTGTAGAATACTTTGTCTAGAGTCTAGAGCATAAAGCTTTAAATTCAATATTCAATGTTTCAAGTGGATTCAAAATTCAAATGTATCTATGATTTATGATTTATGATATTGAACCTGAGTTTTGAGTTTTCTCTGGAAAAACCACTGTAAAGTAAAATGAGCAAGGTTATCTTGTGTTTAGTTTTGACTTTTGGCTTTTGACTAATTTACTTGAGAACTGTCACGTTAATTTCACAAGTAAATTTGTTTGAGGTCTGACTTTGTCTTTGTCGATCAAAAACTCAACCTCAAAAACACCAAAGCCAAAGCCAAACACCAAAGTCAAAGGTTTCCAGTTTCTACTCTTTGTAATTTTCCACCTTATTTTTGCAATATATACAAAATACAGTAGAAAATAATAAAAGAGCAGACACAATTAACATTGTGTTGAGGATTAGACTCGATTCTCGATTCTCGATTCCAATTGGGATTGAAATTCAAATTCAAAATTGGATTACGCAAAGACAAAGGCAAAGAAAATGATGAGGAAGAAATTGAAAAAAAGACGATGGACGGTTGAAGATGGACAACAATAGTTACATTTTAGTTAGTTTTACATGTGAGTTGTGGGTTGTGGATGAAGTGAATTAAAATGTGAATTGAGGGAATAACAAAAGGATGGTGAAAGATATACAAAAGAAAAAGAGAGACAGAGAATAAAATAAAGAATGGAACTCCTAACTATTGTACAAATGTACACGCACCAGGAGGAACCAGGAGGGAGAGAAACGATGAAATAAAATAAATAACAGAGGAGAGCTTTCTTTAAAATCCAGTCCATGGGAAGTCAATGAGTAAGAAGTTGTACACAAATACTTCAAACTCCATGTATTTTATATTTTGTATTACGCAATTTATTACCTATTTAAAAACAGAGGGAAAGAAAATTAAAGACGCCAAAGTCCAAAAGTGATTTACCATTTTCATTTCCATCTCCATCGAGTTGACCCCGTCCCCGGTTTCTGTCTTCTGTTTTCTGTCTTCTCTTTTCTGTTGTGAGTGTGCTCTTTGCAGGTCAAATCTATGTTAAAAGAACCGCCATCATCATCTTAAAATTCACAGTGCAATCCTGTAAAAATTAATTCTCGAGGACGCTGAAGCCACTTTACAAAAGAGAATAGAAGAGAAACGAAGAGGCAGGAAAACGGAAAGTTCTGTCAACTATTTGTAAATATCAACTGACTCTGACTTTGATTCTAAATTTGAATATTCCAGGCTCCTAGAATAAATGTTTAATGTTTATAAAGAAAAAGTTCCTTATTTTCTCTTAGCTTCAGAAGACTTCAGAAGATACTTGAGCATATTAAATCATGAATCATGAAATAAATAGACCAAGTGTTGACCAAGATTTTTAGTTTTACTAAATCCACCGCAAAATACGCATGAATAGTAAACAGTAAACAGTAAAATAAAACAGTAAATAGACGTCAAACGTCGAACGTCGACGTCGAGGAAACACATCATGTTTAATATATTGTATATTATGGTTCATTTTAGGTAGAATAAATGAGCGTGAAGATTGGATGAGAGAGTGATAAAAAATAAAGAAATATTACTTCTTGTGTATTAAGTATTTCATATTTGCGTCTTTAGTCTTTAGGTCTTTGTGCTTGGTGTTTGAGTGTTTGCTGGAGTATAAAATCCCGGAATAGAATGGGCATCATACATAATACTCCAACAGTTCTATTCTATATTCTGGATTCTGGAAAGGAAAGCCTCGGTAGAAAATACAAATACAAATACAAATGCTTGTCCATCTACTGTAAATGGACGTATTTCGTGTGCCTATACTTCATAAGCTATACACTATATTTTACATGTACCTTTGTATTTGTTTATTACACAGAGCTCATAGCTCCAGCGAACATGAGGTGCATAACAATGATAATGTATAATAATAATAATAATAATATTAACAACAACAAGAGATGAGGAGAATGAGGGAATGAGATGAAAATGCAATTGGAATGGAATGGAATGGTGTGGAGAGGATTGAGCACTGAGCACTGGAGAATGGAGAACGGAGAACGGAGGATCAAGGTACAAGTTGTTGCTGCTACAAGCTAAAGGTATATTCTACTAGATTTGGTAGTATTAATATTAGTAGTAGCAAAGAGTACAGGGTACACAGAATACTTGGAAAATAATAGGATGAGAGAAGGTAAAAAGTGGAGAGTGGAGAGTCAAAACCAGGGAAAATGTTCCCCACTGTTCTATTTTGTTGAAATGTCAACGGAGTATAATAAATCTTGTGAAATGACTTATCCAAAAATTACGACCACTTCTTCTGTACTCTGTACTCTGTACTTTATACGAATATACAGTGTAAAATATACAATGTTATAACAACAGACTACTTCTACTTTTAATCCCATCATACTCATTCTTGTGCTTATAATTATTATAAGAGTGCACTGGGTTTTGTGTACAAATACAAATGGAAATGAAAATACAAACAAACAAAAGTATACCAAAACAAAATGAAATGAAAATGAAAATTTAAATCTCTCCTTTCATATTTTATTTTATTTTCGGGACGGGATGAATTGCTCTTTTTTACAACGTGTAAGTTGTAAGGTGTAATGCATAAATATTACGGGCAAAAGTCAAAAAGCAAAAGGCAACAGTCAACAGTTTCCGCTGAATGGAAACAAAAACAAAATACAAAATATGCATAGTGAAAGGTGTTTTGTGTTTTGATTCCCTTATCAAACTGTATAAATCTCCAAGCTTCAAGCTTCAAGATTCAAGACAAACACACCGAGAAAATATTCATTATTCATTATTCATCATTCAAAGTTCAAATCTCGAGTCTCAAGTCTCAAGGCACCGTCATTGTCAAAAGTCAAAACTCTGCATAAAATGTATGTAAAAGTTGATTAAAAACACCATCACAAAAGCTGGATGAAAATGAACCATTTACTTATAAAAGCTACAAAAAGGTCAACCGAGTTCAGTTTTCAGCTCCACTCTGAAAAGAAATAAAAAATTTGCACACATTATTGCATGACATTTAATAAAGTTTAAGGTCATTGCACATGAAACACAAAGCATGAAATACATAACAAGTAACACGTCCTGATATTATACATAATAAAATATAATATAAAATGTTGCATTCATTTCAGGGGAAATGATTTAAAGTTGGAATGAAATGGAAAAAGGGAAATGGAATTGCACCACATGCAAATTTTATTGCAAGTTGCAAGTGCAACTTTAATCTTTTATTTCTGTTTAGAATTTAGAATTATTTTATTATGCAATCACACTTTCAGGAGTGTCGAGTGTGGAGTGTGTAAAATTGTAATAGTTGTAATATGATTTCATTCGGATATGCACAATAGTTATGATTTACATAATATTATATGAACAAATGAGCCTGGTTGTTCTTCAATTCTCAATTCTCATTGCTCATTGCAATGTGTTTAAACATGTACAAAATACAAAGTACAAAGTGCATGCATTTTTACCTACACTTTACAATTTATAATTTACAATTTGTAATAGCCGCCGTTTAGGCAATCAAAAACACAATCCAAAAGTGTATTATAAAAAGGTATTGTAATTCTGTTCATTTGTTCGGCGTTTAGTATATGAGTTTTTTTCTCTTAGTTCTTTTCCTGCTCCGTTTGGATTCAACGCTGAAAGTGAAACTGACTAAGAATCAGAATCAGAATAAGAATATTCTGGATCTAGTTCTTGATTCTTGATTCTTGAGGATACAATGCATAACAAAAAAAATCCGCTTCTTCTTTCTTCATCTTCATCTTCATCTTCAAGTCTATTAACAATCACTTAAATACTCTTGATTCTTTACTCTTGACACACACGTAATATATCGTAGACTTGTAAAAATAAAGTTAGACGTTGAATAGAAAAGATGCAGAAAAGAAGATGGGAAAAGAAGTCTTACACAATGCACAATGCACAGAGACTCTGAGTTTGGAGCTTGGAGATTGGGCTTTTAAAACGTGCGTAAACTTTGCTTCATGGCGACACTGGCATCGGCATCGGCCTGCTGCTGTTTCTGATTCTGTTTCTGTTGTAATAAGATTTCTACCAGTTCTAAAGTATCATCATAACATTATTTATGTAGGTATTGTGAGTTGTGAGCGGCCGCTGCAGTAGTTTTTTCTCTGTGTACTAGAAACATGTAGAGTGTAGAATTTAGAATGGAAATTGAGCGGCTATTGTTACCTACACCTTGCAGCTTGAATCTCGAATCTTGACCATTGAATGTTAAGTGGAAGTATCAAGGTACACTGTACATTTTAGATGTATCATTATTTCAAAGAAGACGACGACGACGATGAGGACCGTGAGCGAAAATAAGGAGCAAAAGAAGAACAAGATGCTCTCATCTCAAATCTCAAAGGAAACCAAAAGTTATCAAAAGGAATTGTTCTGTCATAACATCACATCAAATCATGTAACATTTCTCTTCTTATCTTTAGACTTTAGAGCAATGAATTCAACATCCAAGTCAAAGAGTGTTCATTATTCATGTGTCTGCTCTATTCACTATTCATCCTCCGACTGGATATTCACTTTTATTAACTTGCATTCACCGAAATTGGCATTGGCACTGTCAACTGTCAATTGTACTCGTAAATTTTAAATTGTATTATTATTTTATTTTTATTGTACCATATTAAATTTGCAAAGTACAAGGTGTTCAATGTTCAATTTTCAGTACCAGTTGCCGGTGGTGAACCAATAAACATTCAAATTTGCATGGTATTTCTACATTCTTGACAAAAGAAAAGCCAATATTACAAAATCATGCCACAAAATCCACCATGTTTTTTCTTCTGTTTTTTCAATAAGTTTTTTTTACTTTTGCTGAAATCTGGAATTACGAGTAATCATAAAATACTCTTATGAATGAATTTTGGCTTTTCAATTTTCTATTGAGCTTTTGATAATAATAGACGTGTTTGAAGTGTTAAGGAGAAAATTATACAATTTTATAAATGTACATGAGCATTTCAGCAGTTGAAGACCAGAGTTTATAAAACGAGACGGTAGTCAAAAGGAAAAAAAGAAGTTTGTACAAAATGCTCAATGCTCAATGCTCAACAGTGTAAAATGTGGAGGAAAAGCTGGCTATGAAATGGAGAATGGACAACAAAGGAGAAAAGAATTGGTCAATCTTTAACTATTTTATAATCAACTGCTTTGTACTTTTGCTTTATACTTTGTGCTCATTTTGTAATCATGTATCAATGAAAATTGAGAGTTGAGAGTTGAGAGTTGCGTAGGTAAACACTAAATAGTAAATAATAAATAGTAAATGCACACATGAAAATGAGTGTCTGTAGTTTGTAGTTATGAAAAGTGTCATGTTTAAGTGGTGAAAGGGAGTTGAGTCTGAGGAGTAATCAGTATTTTGTATTTTGTGTCTGTTTAGCTATATCACTGATGGCTGTTGGCTGTTGGCTGTTGGTGAATGGTGAACGGCACTTAGGATAATAGTTTCTGACCCGTGACACGCCATCCTTATCATTCAATAGGAAAACCAACAGGAACAGAAATAATGATGCAAATACCTTGTGCGATGTGCAATGTGCGTTGTGCGTGGTAGTGTCAATAGTAAATAGTTGATTCTGCTGGTGATGTGTGGAAGGTCTGGGCTAGTTATTACTTGTTACTGTCCACACAAAACACAACGCACAATACACAACACACACATTATTCCTGTTGACTCAACTGGAGATTTATTTATTACCTTTATTGACAATCCAAAAGCTTTTCTTTTTCTTTTTCTATTACTCTTTTCCTTGGTTTAGAAATTGAATGGTGCTCTTCATTCAGCTTCTTCCCCTTTTATAAATAAGTAAATAACAATAAGAATATTGAGTAAAAGATGGAGATGAAGTGTGAGGGAGGGGATGAAAAGAAAAAAAAACAGACAGAGAACGAAGGGTGACTATTAAAGTAAAACTGTTTCTATTTTTTTCTTCATACGTTTATCAATCTTTAGTACAAAAGACAGTTTACAGTTTTAGATGGCATACGGTTGGAAAAAATGGGAATAAATGGGGATGAAATTATAGACCTTAAACTCACATTTGGATTTGGATTTGGATTTACATGTACATTTACTATCGTTTACGTTCCAACTCACACCGTTTCTACTTTGTACTCTGGTCCTTAGATTCATATTATATATTACTTATTTCATTCGGGATTTGGATTCGGATTCGGATTGGGGACTCAGCAGCAGTCCGATGGTCACCCATGCATAAAAAATACAGAACATGTATCCAATTTACATGTGCACATGGAGATTGCACAACACAACATAAGAGATGTAAAATATTCCTATATTTAGTGTCTAGTTTCTAGTGTCTGACCGAAATGATGGCAAATCTATTTATGCGCGTCCTGCACTTTCTGCTCCCTTTGTCTTCCCATATTTTACACACAACACACAAGTACTCTGAACTCCCAACTCCCAACTCACAACTATGCAATTGAATAATCATTCTAACGTAAACCAAAGCGACCAAACCAAGTTGGACTTTTCATTAGGCCTGAGTATCCGAGTTGAGAATCTAGAATGTAGAATCCAGAGTAATATATTTTCATTTTCATTGTACCCGTTGAAAGTTGGAAGTGTCTATCTCTGGATTCTGTACTCTGCATATTCTATTATTATATTATTATCTGTATTTATGTACGCATATTCATATGCAATATGTATGAATTTTATTGGAGAAGGAAAGAAATGGAAATGAAAGAAGAGTGGGGTCTCCAGTCGGTGGAAAGAAGCTCCAGCTCGACATCAATGGAAAAGCGTGTGTGCATGACTACAGACAGAATGTACAGAGTGTACATACGAGTTAACCAGTGCATATTTATTTCATCTCTTCTCGGTCCATTTAACGGCCATAATGACGTGTAGATGGAGATGGGATTATTCCTCACACGCACACAAATACACACACATTCACTCGCTCACTCACTCACTCACAATCACTTTACTCTCGGGTCTTTTTATCTAAATCATTCCGTATGTCCAATCCAATCCACACAAACTCACAAACTCACACACAAACGCACATACAAATGCAAACGTGGTAGACTGTAGACTGTAGACAGTAGCGCTCAATCCTCTCACATTCATATTCATATAAAAACTCACTAACGGAAACTACACAAATGTTAGTACAAGAAACGGACTGCCCTTATATCTGTATTCTGTAGTCTGTATGAAAAACAAACAGTAGGAAAGGAGAAAAGAACGGAGGCCATGGAAAACGGGAGCAGTGCATTCAAATATGTAAAAGTACTTGTGTACAAATTCATACATGTAGATTACATGTGTAATCGCATTCGTAATAGTAATACGACTCGTAATTTAATCATAATCACAACCATAATCATGGTTTGGTTTGGTTTGTTCTGTTGTAGGAAAAAGGTAAAAGAGGCTCCGGACCTTTACCTTCACACAAGTAAATAAACCCGGCAAAATAATAATAATAATGATAATTATATGATGCCTCTCTGCACATTGTACATGTGTGGAAAACATAATGATTGTGTTATTAATGGAAAGCCATCTACCATCTATATTCACATATTCTATATTATTGTCCTGTGTCGCGTGTCCTGTATGCTTGTAAATGGGGAATGGGAAATGAGAGCGAGTGCTAATACATTGAATTGGTTGTGTATTTAGTATTTATTTATTGTCGCACTTCCTGTTTCTAGAGTGTGGAGTGTGGAGTGTGGATTAATCGGGTAGCGTTGATTGGGAATTGAGAGTTCCTCACACAGACTCTCTGCTTCTGTCTCTGTCTGCTCCTGATGATCACAGGTTCTGAATTCTACCGTCTGCATTCTACACAATTACAATTACCAATTATTCCTACACTTCAGCTTCAGCTTCATGCATTTCTCTTCCTCTCTGCAATTCTGGGCTGTTGGTTGTCCATTGTCAATTGTCAATTGTCAGTTGCCGGTGTTCGGTGTTCTGCCCCTCGCTTCCGCGTTAACACTTGCAACTCCAACTCGAGCTGAAAACTGTTGTAGTGAAATGTATTGGTAATGGAAGCTATTTAAATTCAATTGAATCACATCTCGAAAACTCGACAGCTCCACGGTTGCCCCATAACACAACACACAACACACACAGTATAATAAAGTTACATGCAAAACACTAAACGAATTTGTACAGAAAATAAATGTCCACAACAAACTTTTCCATGTTCATGACATGACTTTGATGACATTTACTGTTGACTCCAGACTGGAGAAAGAGAGCCAGAACGGGGATTCTGCCGTTACCGTTGCTACGGAAAGAACAAAAGACAGGAAAAAAGAATCAATACAATCTGATTTTGATTCTGATTCTGATCCTGGTTCTGGTTTTGATGAGGAGGTGAAATTTCTTTCAGCGTTCCATATAAATTTAGCATGAAATGTAAAATGTAAAATGTAAATGATACTATTTTGAGTTTTGAATGTTCAAGAAATTCTGAGAATCAAAACCTATTGAAAAGTGAAAAATAGCTCATATTTGTCATTTGTCGGTTGTGTGTTTTCAATTAAACTGATGCAACACCATTTTTCTACATTCTACGAGTTTTGTTCAGTTTGGAGTTTGAACAGTATCGTAAAATATGGAAGTTGGAATTTGGATTTGGAGCGAAAGGCTTCCCTCACACACATGAAAAAGAAGGGTAAAACTTGGGACTTGGGACGGGAAAAGCAAGCAGCAAAGAGTAAAAGAGTGAAAGAGTGCTTTTGTTTGTATTTTGTATCTATTCTGTGAGTATTTTCAGGAGCGGGCAAGTGCAGCCTCGGCCTTACGTAACATGGTTTGAATGAATGGGAAATATTATTATGAAAAGTAAGCAAGTAATTGGTATCAGAGAGACGCGGAGGAAAATAAAATACACACAGACAAACAGACAAACAGAGTAACAGTTTTTCTATAAGGATGAGATTGGCGTATGCTCCGCTATTCATTTATCCGTCCTCTCCGATCCCCAATATTTTATATCTGTATTTTATACAAGTTACAACTGCAGTTTCTACGTGTGAGCGATGCATTCATTCATTCTGTGTATTCCGCGTATTTCCATAATATTTCTATAATATTTCCATTCCCTTGTGGCTCGCATGTGGCCTATTCACTTCCCTACGCACAACAACACACAACACAAAGAACACATCATATACATTCTCTTTTCTCTTTTCCAGACCTGCTGATTACATTCGTGAAATTATTATTTATTACTTTGATTCAATCTCTCTCCATTTCTCTCTCTTCCTCTTGCGATCCCCCATCCAATCCAATCCATTCAATTCCAGGCAATTCATTTTGTTTCATTTTATGAATACTACGCCACCCCATTCTCTTTGCCTGGTTCTCTCTGGTTCTCTGGCTCGTCCTGTGCGTCCACGATCCACGATCCACGATCCAGGATCCAGGAAAGAGACTTTGAGTCCACGTACATTATGAATTATGAAGTATTACATGCTTTAAAGTATGGATTCATATTCCAATTCAAATTCCAACTCGGATCAAAATCAAACCCATTTCTGTACAAGGGAAACAACAATAAAAATAATAATAATCATGATTACAGTCATCATCTGTTTACTTTGTGCAACGTACATGAACTGATCATGATGAATATGACGATGACGATGACGGACGACAGAGGAATCGGCTCCTGGTTTCGTTTGGTTTCGGATTTTGATCGGGGATCGCGTGCATTGTTGTTTCAGGATCAGCAGCGAATTGAATATTATTATTATTATTATCAGGGTTTTTTCAGTAGGTAAAGTTTCCGCTCCGCTGTCATCGTCATACATAAATACTAGATTCTAAATTCACCACTGCATTTCGGTTTGGCTTTGGCTTTGGCTTGGCTTTTGTCGGGATAAGACAATACACTTTTTTCAATATTACAATGAAAATTGTATGGACAATAAAATATTGTATAAATAAGTATATATTTTTCAATGGACTGGATTTGAAACTGAAACAGAAACAGAATGTCCAATGCCCACATGTTCAATGTTCAATGTTCAATTCTCAATGCTCAAAGCTCCAAAAGAGAAATGCAGATACAATTTACATTGTACATACAAAAAGTAATGATCTCCTTCATTTTTACATGTTTTTATATCTACTATTTATTATTTATGCAGTGTGTATTTTGTATTATATCATAGTAAATATTATGCTAATAGACCTATATGATACCACGCGATCAAGTTACACAATACAAAATACAAAAGATACAAGATAAAATGTGTCATGTATACAAAAGGGATAAAAAGGGATTCCGGGATTTTTGACAAGTTTCTGAACTGAACTGAGCTGGACTAGAATCTAGAATCTAGAATCTAGAATCTAGAATCTAGAATCTAGAATTACGTGTAATTGCATCAAAAATGCATAGAAATATCAATCTATATTTTATATTTTTGGGACCCAATTTTTATTGGTTTAGAGTTTAGAGCTTAGACATTTTGGGACAGGAATCGGACGGGAAAATGAGAGTCGGGAAAGTCGGGGTTGAGGATTGAAGACAGGCAAAGAGTAGTCATGCAGAGCCAGTACCAGTGGTCGACGGCAGTAAAGATGATTAAACTGGCCGTAGTTATGATAAAATGCACTGTTTGTTGTGTGATGATGTACGATTGCTTTATGATCCATCATCCTTAATAATATTGACTCACTGCTTTTGCTTTTGGTTTTGGTTTGGTTTGGAGCCCTTTATTCTTTATTCTCTATCCTTTTTGCTGAACTTGTTCCTTTTCATTGTACCCCTGTGTTCCGTGTTCTGCATGGGCGCTCGCCTACATGTCCATTGTCCATATTTTTCGCCCGTTTTTTACATGCATCATGTTCCAAATAAATTATACATGGAATATTTTAATAGCTCAGCCGCACACGTCCTTCTCCCACTTTATTGTTTACTGTTGCATTGTTACATCTAACATGCAGTCAATAATGTTGACTCTTGTCTTCAATGTCAACCTTTGACTATCAAACTTTGATCTGATGTCTTTTTCTCTTCATTCTTCAACTATGCAACTTTTGAAGTCTGAAAATTCTACATACTTTTAATTGGAATCTGAATCTTCATTCAAATCCCAAACGGATTCCTGAACCGAATCCAAATCCAGATCCAGATCCAGAACCAGAACCAGACTCGAAAAAACCCCGAGAGAGAGAGAGAGAAAAGAACTTGTGAGTAGAAATGCAAATAAAAAATGCATCATCTCTTCGTAATAGCGGGTAGTCAATTACCATTACAATTCACTGTTTACCGTTTACGTTTACGTTTAGAAAATGCATTTGGTATTCGCGTAATGTACACAGTACACAATACAAAATACAAAATCCAATCCAAAAACACACAGAGGAGCACAAAGACTTTTGCCTCGATTAAAAAGAGAACTTGGAACATGCACAGAGTAAATAGTAAATAGTAGTAAATAAATAGTAAATATCTGGTAGTAAAAAAGCACTTGAATTGGAATTATAATTAAACTTTGACTACACGTGATCCCAACTTCCAAATCCAGCCTACTTTTTCAATGTTTAATATAAATACAAAATACCAAATACCAAATACATACAACTGTGTACTGTGTACTGTGTATTTATTATGCATTTAGAGAGGAAGGGTTCCTCAAATTCATGTTATGTTCAATGTTCAATGTTCATGTTCCTGGTTCTCTTCCTTTGAACAATACAAGAAAAGGCACGAGCAACGAACAGCGAGAGAGAGAGAGAGAAACTGTAAACTGTGTAACAGAAACAGAAACACAAGAGAGAGAGAGAGAGAAAGAGTCAAAGAGAGAGGGCGAAGGAAGAACCCTGGAGAAAAAAAGAATTGCTCTCCGGGTATCGTTTCACATATGAATATTTACTACCTGTTCGCTTATCCGCTTCATCCTCCATCCGCCGTCCCGATCCTCTTCTGTTTTCTGTTTGTTTTCCCTTTGCATTTGTGTTTGTGTTTGCTTTTGCTTTTGTATTCTGTGTATTTACAAACGATAAAAATAAAAATAAAGGAGCCACTGCTACAAACATCAACTAAACATCAACTGCATTTTTTGGCAGTAAAAATACAGAAATACATAAATGCAATTTATACATAAAACCTTCTTAATCCTCTGCTTATGAAAGTAAATGGAAAAATGATGAATGCTCAACATTGAGAATTGAGATCACGTGAATAAAACACAGCTAAAGCTAAATTTAATGTTAAAGAGTCAGACGAGGCTCGAGGGCAATGTGTCACACACAACAGGATTTTTATTTGTAATGTTATGTAATGTTATGTAATGTGCATTGGCTTTGGCATTCTCTTTTGTTGCCATTGTACTGGATTTTTATTCTCTCCGGTTCTGTTGTGTTTTGTACGTGAACAATGAACAATAAGTTGAAATGAGGCGAGTTGAATCGGATTGGAATCAATAAGTAAAGGATATTGATTTGGAATGACGCCGTTTTTATACGTGTGATGCACAAAACACAAAGGAAAGGTTTCTTTATCTACTCTTTCCTCTAGACTCTTTCCTCTAGACTCTTTCCTCTAGACTCTTTCCTCTAGACTCTAGACATTGACAATTTCCCCCGGTTGCATCATGTATTATTATGTGTTTTGTGTTATGTATTTCCTATAGATTTTGGATGTGTCTACAAACTACAAATGTAACTGTGTACTGTGTATTTTTTTAATACTTTATTTACTAATGTGTTTTCATGTATCCTCTTTTTCTTTGTCTTCATTTTCTTCATCATCATCGTCGTCGTCGTCGTCGTTTTATTGTTATTGTGTTATCTGTTTTCTTATTGTCTCCGGGAACTAAACATGAATACGAATATGAATATGAATAGTGGGAATAATTAATAAAAATGGTTTCCTCCAGTCTTGTTCACTCTACATTCGACATTCTACATTCTACATGTTTTTGACTTATTACTTTTAATGTATTAATAAGCTAAAAGTGTCTCCTTTCTTTTCTGTCTCTATTTTATTGTATTGTGTTGCATTGTAGTCATGTCATTTTATTTCATGTCAGGGGGAGTGTGAGTATTCTGTATTCTGTATTCCGTATTCAGTATTCAGTGTGGGAGGTACAGAATAAAGAAGCACAAGAACAGAGGAGTTTCATATAAGTGACTTCAACTTTCGTAAAATTCTGAATCTAGATCTGGAGCTGGAGCTGGTTCTGGTTCTGGATTGCGTATGTGCGGCATGGGAAAATAGATGCAATTCTGAAAATACTGTACAAAATGCAAAATGTACTCAAGAAACTCTTTAGTGAATAATTGAAGAAAATGCGGACTTTTATGCAAAGGTAAATCTCCTGGAGTACAGTTCACCAAAGGTTTTTATTGAGAGTTGGGAGGTACAAAGTACAAAATACGGAGTACATTCTACAGAGCATAGCACACACTTTTACTCCATACAAAATGAATAAAATTAATACAATAGCCTTGCATAATGCAGGAGTTCACCTTTAAAAGTTGATGCGGGACTTTTCTGTGAGTTGTGAGTTGTGAGCCACAGCAAATCATACATGCATTATGCATCTATCGTCCATCGTCCATCGTCTATCTGCGTGGGCATCAACTTGAGTCTTGAGCAACTTGAGCAACTTGAGCAGGTTGTCATGATGTGTAATGTGTAGCATGTAGTATGGAGTGTTGTGTGTTTTGATGTGTTGTGCTGGTGGCAGTAGCAGTGGCAGTGGAAGGGGCACTGTAAAAGGAATAAGTTATGCAGATGAGGATTAATTTTTCACATTATGGATTCCTGTTTGTTTATTGATGAGGGATGAAGGCGAAACGATGAAGCGGCGCTTGGGTGAGGAGCTGGTGCGATAAAAACCCATGCGTAACTATTGAACATTGGGCATTGGGCATTGAATATTGAATTACTCATGTAATCCATAAATTCATGTACTTATGGACGAAGCAGAGGTAACAACGAAACAAGGAATGTAATATTTTTGATATTGATATTGATATTGAGAGAAGTACTCATCACTCATTACTCATTTATCCTGGTTCTATCCGTATCTGTATTTCTAGTTGTGAAAGGGTGGTTGGTGGTTCTCGGAGATACAGAATTATTTAGCAATATTTGGCCATGACGTGAATAGAATAGAATTGTCGTCATTGTCGTCGTCTTGTTGTCGTTGTAGTCATCATGGCATCAATCAACAACAACAATTCTCTCGTCCTCTCCCTCCCGTAAAATAATACAGTAATAAAATCCTAATCCTCGTTGGAATCTGGAATCGGTAATCGGAATACGGAATCGTGAATGTTGAATGTTGAATAACATTGCTTCAATCGTTTATGCACAAACCTCGATGTTATTTGTTATTGTATACTTCAATCGGAGCCCTGAAACATCAAATATCAAACACAAAGAAGAGCGAGTCAAGTTTCATTTTTTTCTAGTCTCTAGACTCTAGAGTTTAAGCCGAAGCCGGGTGTACGATAAGGCGTTAATATCCTTTTGAATTTGAATTTGAATTTCGATTTGAAATTTGAACAGGCATCCAATTTCAATTTACGCTATCGGTATTGTTTCGCTCAGCTCAACTCGGCTCAATTCAGTTGATCATCGAGTTGAGTTTGGTTCAAGTTACAATCAGTCACTCACCAACTCCAAAGAGCTGTGGAGTTGAGAGTTGAACAGGGGGAGAAAGTCAAAGCCAGAGCCAGAGTCAAAGGGAAACCACATTTGAATTGAGATTGGGACTTGGACTGGGACGAGGGCTAAAAAGAGAGGGAAGAAATAGAGAAATACTAGACCACTTTTATACATTTGCGGGTTGCAAATTGGTTTCCTCCTGTCACCAAACAGATGGGACGCTGCGCCACTGGATTCTACGTTACTATTATTATTATTATTATTACTGTTACAACTTCTGTTCTGTTCCTTGAGAAAGTCATCTAGAATCTAGAATCTAGAGAGAGACAAATTCGTCGTCACAGCCATACTTCTTCAGTACAGTACAAAATACAAAACACAATCTACAAAATACTGTTTACAGTTTAGAGAATGGAGCATGAGGACAAATGAGCCCGACGCAACATGAAATATCTTTCCCCTTTCTTCTTTATGCCTTACATTTAACATTTACGCACCTCTTGCTCATTTTCCACATTCTACAGTCTACGTTCCACGTGCAGAGTACAATATGAGACGGTTATGTGTTATGCGTTATGTGTTTTGTGTTTCGTGTTTCGTGTTATGGCTCAACAGCTCCGAGAATGAGACAAAGATGTGAAATGTGAACAGTGAGCAGCACAAAGTAAAGGGTAAAGAGTAAAGAGTAAAGTGAGCAAGACAGAAGACAGATGAAACGGCGACCAGAATAAATGAATTTCATCTTTCATCCGATGCACAAATAACAAACAACAACCAACAAATAACAACTAACCAGTATAACAGCAGAGTCAAAAGCCATACAAACACCAAACACCAGCACAACATCACATGTTTATTGTTCAAATGCTCAAATGTGTGTGTGTGTGTAAAATAATAGCGTCACATTTCCACTTTCAATTCCCTCTCCACATCTTTAAATGCTAAATGTACAACAAACTACTGCAAGAAAACAGGAGCAGAAGGATATTTCTATTTGGATTTGGATTCGGAATGAGTCAAGTCAAATCAAGCCAAACCAAGGAGTTAAATTTCACGGCCAACATGTAACTTGTAAAATGTAATAGATTTGGGAGGAAACTAACTGTGAAATGAAATGAATGCAAGTTAAAGGAATCAAATACTTTTTAAAAAATCTCTTCTCCCCTTCTGCACTTTTTGTTCTAAATTAGACATTTAGACAATGAGAGCGTCAAGTCTCACACTTCTCCATTCTCCATTCTCTTTTGTACAGCGCACAAAAAGGGGGAAAGGCGAAAGGCGAAAGGCGAGATGAAACATTTACGTTCACCTTCATTTCCATTTCCTCCTGTTCAGCTCATCTCTCATCTTGAGTCACTCATTCACTCGTTCACCTACAAATTTAAATCCATTAAAACTCATATAAAAACTCTTTCGACCAAAGCCATTACATTACACACATGTGTTCAGTATTCAGTATTCAGTATTTATGACTCACACAGATTCAATTCTATTTACAATTTACAATTTACCATTTAAGATTTAGACATTGTGCTAAATAACGAGTACTTTTACATCCAACAGTCAACACCAACTACCAAACACCAAAAACAAGGAGCAGGCCATTACTTTTTCTATGCTACAACAATTTCAACTTTAAAGTGGACGTAACGATGAACATGAGTAAAAGTTTGACAGAATCTGAATGAGGAGGAAAATTAGAATGGAAATATCTTTTCATGTACAATGTGCATGTAAAAAAGTATGCTGGATGAGTCAGACGTCAGACAGTAGCCATGGTAATATTAATATTAATAATAATAGTCTTAGAAACATTGTATGTAAAAAGTAGTTGGAAGAAGGAGAAAAAAAAGTAATACGAGTAAAATAATGTGGAAATGTGGCATGTAAAAGCAGAGAGTTGAGAGTTCTTTTTCCTCTCCGATTCCTTTGTTTCAACAACCAACAGCCAGCATTCAACATTCAAGCTGAACACGAGAAATGTGTCATATTCCTTTTACTTTATGCTTTATGATTTGTTTAGTGTGTACTTTATATTGTACATTGTACATATGTGCGCTAATGCGTTCCATATTGCTCTTCACACTTGCTTTATCTATATAAAATATACAATAAGTATACAAAATATGTAGAGTGTGGAGTGTGGATTGTTGAGGCATTCAGAACCTCTGAGGACATGAAATATTTCCACAAGTGAAGGAGTGAGGTGAACTTGGAATGGACTGAAATGGACTGGAGCGAGCCTTAAGGAGGTTTTCTTCTTCTTCTTCTTCTTAAGTTTGCGGTGCATATAATATAAATATAAATGTACATGTATGCACTTGAGTGTAGAATGAAGAACGAAGAATGAAGAGTGTGGAGTTGAGAGTGTATTTTTACCTTGGAGGTTCCTCATGGCTTTTCTCGTTACTCGTTCCTCGTTCCTCCTTCCTTGTGGACTGTGGACTGTGGATTGTGGATTGTGGAAACATCCTTCTCCGATTTATTATTCGAGGGGTGGTAATTTTTTGTGGCAGCACAGCCCAGCACAGCACAAGTACAGAAAAGCACATGAGACACGAGACATGAGAGGAAAGTACAATGTACAATGTACAAAGTTCTTTTATTTTAACGTGTCAAAAAAGCCATTAGGCTCGCCATCTCTTCCTCCTATTTTCTCCATTTACACTCATTAGAGGTTCCAGCCGAGAAGCACAAGAACACAACAACTCAAGAACCCAAGAACACTAAAACACAAGAACACTAAAACACAAGAACACAAGAAATCAACAGAACACAGAACTCGAACAAAAGAACTGAAATAATTCTAATGTCTTTCCAACTCCTTGTGGTTTCTATTATTATTATTATTATTCTTATTCCAAATTATTTCCTCTCTCTCTCTCTCTCTCTTTGCAATCAGCATTCTACAGTCCACTGTTCACAGTCCGATATTCCTCTGGGTTCTGGGTTTACCGTAGAAATAGCCGTGGTCGTGGAGGGAAAGAACGAGGGTGGCATTTTCCAATCCAATCCAATCCAAGACAATCTGTACTCTCAAGTCTAACCCTTTTCATTTTCTTTCCTTAATTCATACAGATTATTTATTTATACGAATGCGCCGTACGCCGTACGCCGTGTTTTACCTATTACTTTTACTATTACTATTCTTAGAAGTTGAAAGCCAGAAAAAACAAAATAAAAAGAAAATGAGGGGCAACCTGTGTAATTTTTATACAAAAAACAGTAGAGAAGATTTTACATGGTATAAATTGGTATGAAAAAGGTCAGTTTATCCGGTTCTTAAAGATAAAGCAGAGCCTTGATTTTTCAAGTGAGGTGGATGAGCAATGAACAGTGAACAGGAGAAGAAACTTGAGATCAGTAGGAGTCAACAAATACAAGTACAAATACGAATACAAGTACATCCCGAAAAGTATGTAAAAGATAGAACAAAAGAATGAGAGAGTGATTCCATTTCATTATGAGTCCTCGGACAAAGTAATGTTTAATGCTGCATGTTGAGCGTGGAGATTGTGAGTGCCTTTCTATTCAATTTGATGTTGAATCTGATATTGATATTGATACCTACTCTTCTTTTCTTTACTATTTACTATTTAGTATTTACTATTTACTACGCGCTTTAAAATGCTTAAGAATGTAGAATGCAGAGAATGGACAGCTCACATGCGGCATTCGGAAGGTGTAGAATTTGAAATGTAATGGACTGTTGAATGTGGAATGAATGTGTGGACACATGCACAATGCACTCGGAGAGAGAGAGAGAAATAGAGAGAGAGAAAAGAAGAAGCGGGGAAGCGGACCAGTTAAGAAATAATAAATTATTTGGATAAGGAACAACAACAATAACAAGTTGTTGGTTGTTGGCCTATCGCTTTCATTTTCGAGTTTCATGACCAACTCTTTTTTCTTCCTCTCTACTTTACACTTTGTACCTTGTCCCAGTTTCTACTGCATCTTTTCTACCTTCAATCTTGAATCTGGAATCTTGATGAAAAGCTGAGGAGAGTTGAGATTCGAGATTTGAGATTCGAGGTGAGGGTGAACTCACAAGTCAGAAAACAGAAAAGTAGCTGATAGATTTTCCTACAAGTTATTTTAAATGCATAATAATGTTATACAAAATAAAAAATATCATGTGCACAAGATACTAGATCTTTGATTTGTTTTTCATTTTTTATGGACTTTATATCGTGTGTTTAATATTTAATATGCATGTAAATTCTAAAATACAAAGTAGTCCAGAATCTTGAGACTTGAGACTTGAGATGTTGATCGTTGATGGTTGATATTGAGCCCAGTTTCTGGTTTCTGCTTCCAGTATTTTCATCTTAAAAACTACCGTTTTTGAGTTTTGATACCCTCTCATTTAAAAAACATTGATTTTTTTCTTCTTTATCTTTCAAGTTTCTAAAGTTTTTAAAGCATTCTCTTTTTTTAATACAGTTTATTATTATTAATATTATTATTATAGGTTTTTTGGGGAAAAGGGTTTTGACTCATTTTGAGCGTAAAATGATTGTTTGTAGAGTATTTTAGATTCTTTATTATTTAATATACTCAACACTCTAAAACTCTAAGGATCTTGAGCCTTGTTTTTGTAAATTGTAACCCAATTTTAAATTTCCAGGGCAAACCAAAACCCAAGAGGAACCACAAGGGACAAGAGTGCTCATCACCCATGCGGAGCGCTATTAAAAAGGTAAAGAGAGAAGAAGAGGATTGAGGAATGAGCACTGAAAGAAAACGAGGGAGAAAAGGAGAGAGAAAAGGAGACTTAAGTAAGCACATTTAATTTATATGAGGAGTGAGCAGAGGGAGTCCAGAATCCAGAATGCAGAGTCCTCCAGTCTAAACCAGACCACAGGAAGCACATGGAGATTCTCAGGTTGATGCACAATGCACAAAGGAGAAAAGAAGATGAGAAGAATTATTAAAGTATCTATAGAAAATAGAAACCCAAGACAAGAGAAGACAACACTTGCTCACCTCTCTCTCTATTTTGAAGGTTGGTGGCTCTTCTTCTTCTTATTCTTATTCTCTTTCTTTTTCTTCTCTACTTTCATATTGAGATTGGGAAAAGAGGAATAAAAGAATAATAACAAAAGCACGTCATGGCATGGTTAAAATAAAAGAGGAGAGAGAAAAAGTTCACTATTTTGAATGTTGAATTTTGAAGCTCATCAAATTTGGACAGTGCACTGTTTAAAACTTGAAAAGTCCGTTTTAGAGTTTAAGAGTTTGAGAGTCCCCTGCCGTGAATTTTTATAGGAAGGCGGTCCAAATGCAATTCCAGCTTCAGAGCTTCAGATTCAGCTTTTACCTATTTATTTAGTCCTACATGAAAATGTACTCTTCTCCCGTTTTCAATGTTCATTTTCTTATTCCTTTTCATCTTCTGATTCGTCTTCTGGTTCGTCATCGTCTTGGTTTTGGTTTTTGGTTCTTGCTCTTTCAGCCTTTTCATCCAAAATACTTATAAAATATCTTGGAGCTCTTAAGTGAACTCGGGTTAGCTTTTCCATCCAAATATCAAAAGATGAAGGATGAAGTATGAAAAGTATGAAGTAGCAACAGCATTAAAATCAAAATCAAAATAAGCTTCGTCCTTCTCGCTTCTTTGCTTTTCCTTTTAGTTCTTTCTTCTTCTTTCTTTGGGTTTTCAGCTCTTCAGCTCTTCAGTCCGTCGTCTTGGTCTTTTGCGCCCTGGTTGTTTTTAAGCTGAGGGTTTATAAACATAAACTGATAAATGATAAACTGGAGCTATTTCATATTTCATCTCTTTTTGCCATTCCATTTCATATTTCGTACGAATTGAATAGCTTTCTTAAAAACATTTCCATTTCCATTTTCCATTTACTGTTTTTTCGGAAAGCATTCAAAAAATTAAATGCTTTCAAGTTTCTATTAGTTTTCTACCTGGAAGTACAAAGTACTTGAATCCTGAATCTTGAATCTTGTTTCCTTCTCAGCTCATCTCAGAATATGAAAAAAGTAAATTGTACACCTTTTACCTGGATTTTTCTTGTTTTTGTGGACACTTCACTCCACTCAAGAGTTTACAGTCTACATCTTCTCAAAAGGAACTGGAAACTGGAAGCTGGAAAAAGGAAATCTTCAGCCGTTTATACAGATTAAACATTTATAATAATAAATAAAAGCATCATGTTTTCTTCTGTCTCAAATCTCAAAGCTCAAAAGAAAAAAACTTGATCTTAGACCTTAAATTCAGACGAAATCTGATTTTGATTCAAATGCTCACACGATTTATTCATTTATTTACAAAATGTGCTACTTTTTCCCGTTCTTTCTAATTTATAACTTTTTTGTCAAAAGATTCCACTCCAGTTTGAATTTTGAATATTATCCAATTGATTAAAGCTGATTTGCATGATTTGTAAAAAGCAAAAAGTCATCATGAATCATGAATTATAACTCAAAACTCCAAACGTTTGAACAATTTAGTAAAATCCTACCTTTTAAATTGTACTTAAATGATGAATGATGAAAGATTAAAAGTTTTCAACGTTCCTAAAAACCCCTTCTCTTTTGAGAAAAATATGATCATTTTTATCCAAGATTTCAAAGAAAAGTGCCTAAAAAGCAAATTATCCCTCCTTTTGGCTTTTGACTGTTTACTCAACTTTAAGTTTCAGAATTTATACAAGTGGACACTTTGGGATTTTTCAATCCATTAGACAGTAAAATTGTTTTAGTTTTAGTTTTTTATTGACAGGCTGCCCCAAATATCAAATCTCAAAATCTCAAAAGCTGAGGACATTCGTTTTTAATCATTGTTGAAGACTGCCAAAGGAATAACCTCGAAGTTGTCAAGGCTACTTTGAAGGTCATCTCGTTGACTTTTGAACCAGTTGTACTCATCACTCTTGGCTTGACCTCGATGAGACGGCAGGTCATCCTTGTAGTAGTCCAGTATTTTATCCAGCTCCTCAATCAAATCCAAAATCTGCATCCTAATCCTCGAGATGCCTTCTGGTGGGAACAGGATGGACAATGTCAAGTGCACATGTTGTAGCTTCAAAGTTTGAGCATTCGCCAAAATTTTTCCTGTAGCAAAAAAAAGACAGTCAATTTCTGATTTCTGATTTTCTGGGTTTTTTGGATTTTCCATCAAGTTTGGAAAAAAGGAAAAGTATCACAAAAAGTTTCCAAAAAAAGTCACTGACCTTTTGCCTCAGAAAATCCCGGCATGACTTTTTCAACCACTACGGCCAAAAAGTGACATCTTTGGAGTCCATCTTGAATTTCAGCGGCGCAAAATGACAAAGCTTGTGGTGTAAAGAGTTGTTCTCCAAAATGTTCTCCAATCAACTTTTGAGTATAATGGCGGAGAAATTCCACCATTTTTAAGTGTGCCTGTAGCAAAAGGTAGTGATTTGGATGGAGGAAAACTTCGTAGTCTTCAATCAGTTTTTTAAGAGCAGTGGCCGAAAAAGATGGACATAGAATATCAGGAAAAGCATCGAGTTTCTCTTCAAGCTCTTCGAGTTTTGGAAGAAACTCGGAAGATGGCGATTCCTTGGAGCAGCGGTTACATTTGAACAACATGTTTTGACCAGTCTCATCAAAAGTAGGAAGAAAATATCCAAGCTGTTTCTTCTTATTTCCAGATTCAGATTCAGCTTCAGATTTTGGTTTGGATTTGGATTTTGATTTGGATTTCTTTGCCTTTCTAGACTCTTCATCTTGACCTTTTTCCGGATCTACAGTCCGAATTGTACAAAAATGGCACCGGATGGCCGAAATGTAGGAGTCAAATTCAGAGGGAGAAGAACATCGAGCACATTTACACAGAATCCCACGAAATTCTCTTAAATATTCTCGTCTTGGAAAAGTCCCACTGATTTCGCCTAATTGATGGGCAATTCTGGACAGGGTCAATATACTTCCGCTTGAAATGGGCGCCACGGCCCGAAGTCTCAACTTGAACTCCGGGGCGTCGCCCACTTGCCAAACTGTATTTGGTGAACAAGAATGACTCATCTTGGCAATTTTGACAAACAAATAATTCCCGCGGTAGCGCGGAATATTTGGACTATAGACAAACAAAACAAGAAAATAGCCATTTATTAGTAACAAGTATACAATAACATATCTCACAAAAATCTTATCCGATGGCTCAGGAAGGTTTTTACAATATTTAGAAAAGATATATTTTAGCACCAGAAACAAAACCACAAGAACCAAAATAATAGCCAAATTCTTAGCCAAAATAATAGCCAGATTCTTAGCCAAAATAATAGTCAGATTCTTAGCCAAAATAATAGCCAGATTCTTAGCCAAAATAATAGCCAGATTTCTAGCCAAAATAATAGCCAGATTTTTAACCAAAATAATAGCCAAATTTCTAGCCAAAATAATAGCCAGATTTCTAGCCAAAATAATAGGCAGATTTTTAACCAAAATAATAGCCAGATTTTTAGCCAAAATAATAGCCAGATTCTTAGCCAAAATAATAGCCAGATTCTTAGCCAAAATAATAGCCAGATTTCTAGCCGAAATAATAGCCAGATTCTTAACCAGAATAATAGCCAGATTTTTAACCAAAATAATAGCTAGATTCTTAGCCAAAATAATAGCCAGATCTTTACCCAAAATAATAGCCAGATTTTTAACCAAAATAATAGCCAGATTTTTAGCCAAAATAATAGCCAGATTTTTAGCCAAAATAATAGCCAGATTCTTAGCCAAAATAATAGCCCATAATAAAGAATAAACTAGACTTACTTGACATGTTCTAGCGTCTCGGGGTCAGCATCCACAACGACATATTCAAAGAGCAAGCGAGCAAATCCTTTGTGCCGAAGTAACTCCAATAACTTGTACCCAGTTTTCAAAGCCACTTTAAACTCCATCTTTTCTTTACTCGAGCTCAAACGGTGCAAATGACGGATTATGAATCGTCCAAAATTATTCGGATCCCATTTTCTCCCTGTTTTGATGTTGTCCATTCCAAGTCCGAGTTTTTGTAAATCCTCCCACAATCCCGGATTTTTCTTCTTCAGTGTGAAAGCTCGGATTCCAGCAGCAATCAACGGGAAATCCAAATCCGTTTCCAGAGAGTATTTTATCTTGTTGGATGAGAAAAAAAGACACTCGTTGTCTCTGTGAATCGGCAACTGCATCAAAAATTAAAAATTAAAAATAAGTAAAAAGTTGGGAAATTAAAACACACTTTTTTCAAGGTCACACACACACAAAAAGAATTTTCATTCAGAATTAATTTTTTTGCACATACTTGTAAATAATTTTGTGTACCTGTTCACATTCAAGAGAGCAAATCGGCCAGCCGCATCTACTGCATTTACAACGATCTTCTTCTTCCAAAGATACAGAACACGAGAGACAGCAAATGAGGATACTTTAATTGTACGGAAGCTGAAAAATTGGAGTTTCCTCAAAAATTATTTCTCCCAGTTGAATGTCTCTGGTAGCTTCAAAATATTCAGAGTCAGAGTCACTTCCATCTTCTTTCTTTTTTACCACAAAAGGTGAATCCGTACCCAAATTCTAAGGGGGGGGGGGGGGAATACAAACAAGAAAACACATGTTTATTTTTTGGCAATTTTTGAATTTTGAAAAATCTATTCAAATGTATTACACTTTTGTAAGCTGTAATGGAAGAAAAAAAGAAGTTTTGATATTTCACCATGGTAAAATCCTCGAAGAGGTTTGCTCAGAACAGCAAGTAGTCCAAAAACAAATAAGCCAGAGGTCACAGGTCAGAGGTCACAGGTCACCGTTCAAGAACTAAAGGTCAAACTTGAAGAGCGAGCGAAAGAGAGGATTAAAGTGGACGAGCGATGGTCGGTGAATGAGAAATGAGAAAAGGCTCAGCTCATGAACATTTAACACTTAAAATTAAGCACAGAGTTGAGTCCAACGTTTAAAATACGTTTATTTGTAGTTTGTACATTGTAAATTTACTGTGGAACGCTCAGGCTCTTTTAGCCTTTCAGTTTCTTCAACTTCTTATCGCAGCCTTACTTTGTCACTGTTCTCCAATTTCAATTTTGTTTTTGAATTAAAATATGACGTCACACGAATGTACATTGTACATTCTACAATTAACATAGTCCACCATAGGAAAAATACTGTTGTTATGATGAATCAGGGATCATGAGTCATGAATTATGAATCATGAATATCCAATTTCCAAAATTCTGTCGCCAGAACACAGCAGCTCGATTGAAGATAGAAGGCCAAATTATGGAATAAAAAATAACATTTAGACAAACCCAAGCCTGAAAGAGCCAAAGTATACTTTTACAATTTGTAATAAAAACTGCAGCAAACGCACATCATAAAGCATAAAACACGGGGAAAAAACTCTTTTTGTTTCAAACACGACGACGATGAGGATGCGTCGCTTCCAAGACGCTTCCATTTCTCAGTCTACACACTTTATGCTTTACTCTATTTTCTATTTCAGTTGCAATGGATTGTCGAAGAAGGAGAAAGAAGTAAAGGAGAAACTACCTGAAAAAACTGGAGGAATTCCGAAGGAGGACGAAAAATAGAAAAAAGAAAGATAGTTTTCCCGTATTGCTGTAATTAATGAGAGTTTGTGACTATCTGTATCTGGATGTGGATTCTGGATACTCGAGTTTTCTGAATGTTTCCATGGGGAAAGATTCGTTAATTTCATCTCCCGAGCTGAATCGAGTTGAGCTGCAACTTCTAGTGTCTAGGCATCGAATGCAGGAGCAACCAGTAGCTAAAGTCGTGCAAGTAGAAAGTAGAGAAAAAGGAGTAGGACTTTTTTTAGTCTATATAAAGCAATGAAAATGACTAATGTGTGCCTTAAAAAAAGAAATGGAGGAAAGTAAAAGTAGAATATGAGAAAAATACTTGTGCGTTATACTTTATACTCAAGTAAAAACACTTTCCATGGAAACTGAAATGCTGGCTATTTTTTTGTCCCATTCTTCTGGATTTTCGATGGTAGATTGTAGATTGTAGATTCTTGACACACTCTCACTGAGCACTGCGTAATATTCGAGATATAAACTAGAATGACCAACATAAGTTATGCCCATCCCTCGATTCCTGGTTTCTCTGTACGTCTGTAGATCTGTAGATCTGTAGAATGTGAGTGTACAGTACAGAGTTCACAGAGTAGAGAAGAGCGTTGGAAATTTCCTTGGACTAGTTTTATGTCTTTATCAACTGGGAACAGCAGTATTTTCCTAGGAAATTTAGCAATCAAGATCTGAGATAGCGAAAGGAGACAAAACACAAAAGACGTAAGACGAAAGCAAAAGACAATAGACAAGAGACAAAGCATCAAGATTTCCAGAATGAGGATGAGAATGAGAATGACAATGACTTTCCAAGTTTGCTCATCACTGTACACATAATTGCGAATAAATTACGGACGTATTTGTCCAATCTGCCTTCAGCTTTCAAGATTTGAGACTCAAGTTGAGAGACAGGAACAAGTTGAGCTGATTGTGAGAGCTGAGCTCTGCTCTGCTCAGTGCGGTTCATTTTATCCTCTTTGTCAGTGTGCAGAGTGCAGGTACTTGAATCTTGAATCTTGAAGCTCGAGGTTCAAATATGCTTGTAGTGTTTAGTGTTTAGTGTCCGGTTTGAAAAATCTGGGAAATTATTATTATGCGGAACAATTAAATGACCAAAATTCCACATCAACATCAGCATCAACATCAACATCAAGTATCAACATCAACATCAAGTATCAACATTTCAAGTTGTAAGTTGTAAATGGTAAATTGTAAGGCAGAGCACGTGGATCATCAGTCACCAGGAGAGTCTTAAATAATGCAGTTAAAATCCCTATTAGCCATGCTGAGAACTGAGAACTGATGACGCTCGTTCTTTTTACTTTTTACTTTTTATTTTATCCTTTGTCCGTTTCTTCCTTCACTTTTCACGAAATTCTCCTCAGAATCTCCTCGTTACTCGCTGTCATTTTCATTGTAGTTTTCATTGTTTTTCCTATTTTACTTTTTACTTGTTTTTATTTATTTCTATTGAACTTTAAAGATTCAAGATTTAAAATTCCGATTTGGATCTTGAGTCTTGAGTCTAGAATCTTGAGGCTTAGTTCTTGATTCAATCCGACAAAATACACAAAGCACAAAACACAAGCTACAAAACACAAAAGTAAAATACAAAGTAAATAATACAGAGGAAATGGAAGAAAAACAAGATGGAAAGAGCGGAAAGGAAGAAGAGGAGAAAAAATGTGTGGATTTTGGATCTCAATTCACTTCAATCCTCAATTCTCAATGGAGTTGAGGACAAGCGTCAAGAGAGCGACAAGGACAGGAACAAAGTATTCTGACACTAACACCATTGTTCCGAGTATTGTACTCTATTATTTTCCACTCTCCATTCTCGATTCTCCTCAGACTTGTACATCACAAATTGTGTGTGTTTTTCTGTGTGGCTGTGTCATTTTGTTTTGTGTTTTGTGGACGTTGGACGTACGGGCTCATGTTTTTCAAATGGGATTGGAAAACGAGATAAGCTGTTTGATTTTCTCTATCTTTTTCTCTCTCTGTCTTTTGAGTCTCAAGCTTACATTTTTCACGGTGGATTTCCTATTATCCTCTCGCTTATTAGCCTCAACACTCCAACCTCTCGAGTCTCGGTTTTGGAGTCTGTATAATTTTTGTGATATCTTTACTAATATCATGATCTGATCTGGGAATTTACAGGCATTACACATTACACACTTTAACCTTTCTACAGTCTGGGCTCATACTTTAAGATTTGGATGAATTTCTGACCTAATGACAAAACTCTATTCATGTTTCATGTTTTCATGTGTTCATGAGAGTTTTGAGTTTGCGCCAAAGCCCAAAGACAGGACACGCCAAGCCAAACGAAACCATTGTATTTGAATATTTGAATAGTCCATCGTCCATAATCCACCGGTCAGACAATGGAAAAAGGAGAGGGGAAAATATTAAGTCATCCAACTCCAACTCCAACATCCAACCTGATTACAGACCAACTACACACAACGTCCAATTTGAAAAATAATGTGCGTGTACAATTTACACTAGAAATAGTTGGAGTACATACGGAATACGGAGGATTTAAAGACTTTGAGCTGTTTAAGCCGTAGTCGGATTAGTGGTTTAGTTTTTGAGTGCTTTTCTTTCACTCCATTCTTTCTTTTGTACTGTGGACAAAGTACAAAGTACAAAGTACTTTATACTTTATTCATTTTACATTTTACATGCATTTCCTCCAGCGCTTCAACTTTATCCAGTACAAACTGAAGCTGAAGCCGAGGCTGAGGCTGAGAGACGTGAGACTCTTGTTCGTCGGCTTTTTGGATTCTGGATTTTGGATTTTGGGGTTTTTGGTTTTTGTGGATTGGAGATTGGATTTCAGTCCCTTCACAAATGCAGTACAAATACACCAAAAGTATCTACAAATACGAGAAGAACGAGAACGAGAACAAATACATCATGAAGAATGGAGAATGGAAAAACAAATAGACGGATCAAGTACAATGTACAATGAAGACTGTAGTTTGTAGTTTGTAGTTCTCTCCTGGACACAATAAAAACAAGTGAGCCCACATCAACATCATCATCATCATCTTCTTCTTCATGTTCTTCCACCACATCACATCACATCATTTCCCGCTCTTGTTTGCCCTATAACAAAAACAAATACTTACACCTCCACAATCCACAATCCACAATCCACACTCATAATAAAATAACAAATGGCTCTTATTTCCTCCTCTTCTTCTTCTTTAGCTTTCTTAATCCTCTTTCTTGTACTCATGTTTCTTCAATCCTCAATCCTCAACCCTCAATTCAAATAGAGTAACAAATAACAAAACATGATCATTTCCCTCATACTTGTGAAACTACCAAATACAAAATACTACAAACATCCACACTAAAAAGAAAATACAAAGAACGCTGTCCCTTTATCAATGATCTACAAACTACATTCTACATGCTATAATTTCCTTTCATTTTCCACATTTTCTACCTATGAATAACTAATAACTAATAATTTACATGGAAAATACTAATGCAGAATGCGGAGCAAAAGCAAAAGCAAAAGCTTTAGTTAAATCTGGAGCATAACAATTTAACAATTGATACATTCTGAAGCTTCTCTGGCTGAAGATTCAAGTTTCATTTAATCCGGGCGGTTTGCAGCGTTTTCTCACTGTTCCACCTTTGATTCTGGTTGTAGTTGTGGCATTTGAAGGTATTCTACAGCAGTTCTTTTATCTTACCTAAAAAACAATGTGGAGCATCATGAAAGAGGATGAAGCATGGAAAATCCAGCAAAAGTAACAAATCAAAGCTACAAATTTAAAATGAAGAGGAAGCCTGAAAACTGGAAACTGGAGACTTGATGCTGGAGAAATGGCGGAGGAAAAATTGCGATAAATCCCCAGACTTTCTTACGCTCAGCTTATTTTATTTACTTGTTTTGAGCTTTGTGTTTTGTAGTTTGTACTTTTTACTGTACGGATTCGGTGCGAAATGCGAAATATGATTGGTATTAGAACTCGGAAGTTGGAAGCTGGAAGTTGAAGCTGGAAACTGGAAGCCTTGAACTTTTCTGTCTGTCTTTGTGTTCTTCTTTTCTGCCTGAATTAATCCGCTTCCTCTCCTTTTTACTTGTGAAGTAAACCCAAAACTCAAAGCTCAAAACTCAAAACTCCAGAATCTAGACGGAAAACTCGAGTGTCGAGAGTTCTTTACTGTAAAATATCTACAAAATACAAAATGATGTTTCAGTTTTCAGTACAAAACTTGAATACTTGAGCTAATGCTGTACAAAGTACAAAGTGTACATGAAAAAGAGATAAAACAAAAAAGATGAAGAGGAAAGTTTAGCATATGAAGGCACAAAGAACTTGAAAGTGCGTAGAGTGTAGAGTGTAGAGGTGTATGGATTTTACCTGTACAAAAGACAAAACAAGATGAGATGAGGGTTGATTTTTTTCCATGCTCCTCTCTCCAGCGTACAAATAGAAAAACAAATAGGCATAGGAGTGGAAATATGCACAATGTATGTACAGATTAAGTGCGTATAGTCAGGTGGATGTGGATTTGGATGGATGGGATTCCGAGAGAAGATAAGAAAACCCTGCGCTAACAAATACCAAATACCTACTTATTCCAAAATCCACTTGGCTGTATTTTCTATTTTGTAGTTTGTATTTTGTATTTGCAACACATGAGAAGTAGAGGCACCTCCATCTCAAATACATTATACACGAGGTGTATTCGTTATTTGTGCGTGCACTGTGTACTGTGTTGCACTGCATGGGATTTGGGATTGCATTGGATTGAGTTGAGTTGGAGTGGAAGAGGTTTTTGGTGAGTGAGTGAGGGCTGAAGCACTGCTGTATACTGTGTAGTGTGTACTGTGTAGTGTATAGTGTGTAGCTTATAGCTTATAGTGAACAGGGAGAAGCGAGAGAGTGAAAGGACTTTGGGGGATTCAGCTTACTTCAAGTTTCCTTCACACCGCAGTCCACGCTGTGCAATCGAACAGTGAGGAGCTTTACAACTTTTTCCTATCAACAAAGCATCGTGCTCTTTTTACACGCTGAAAAAACATACACACTTTCAGATCCTCACACTCAATTGTATGTTTTTTTGAATCTACAATCATCACATTTACATTTACATTTTAATAAAAATACTCCTCATTGTCAAATTTACAAATTGCCTACAATTTAAAAAATAATTCCAGTGAATAGTGAACTTTATACTTTATACAAACATCAGTAATTTTTGGATTTTTTTAGTACAAAAAAATTGACGTTTAGTGTTTAAAAAAACGTGGTGGTTTTTGCTCAAGATTTAATAGTGAAAAATAACTTGTGCAAGTTTTGTTTACAATTGTAATCTATTTTGTCCAGAGCCCAAAAAACGAGAAACGAAAAAGGACGACCGGCCTGGACATCACATCACAATTTTCATTTTCAGTGACGAGATTCTATTGGATTGGGATTGGATTGAATTGCCTTTTGCACAGGAGTGAATGTGAAGCTCGGAGCGGTCTAAATCCCTCTACATTGTGTTTATTATTATTATCATCTTGGTTTTGAGCTTCTTCGCTCCCCTGTCTCGTCTCGTCTCTCGTCCTCTCGTCTTGTTGTCTGATTGGTCCGGAGGCTAATTAAGCTTCATTAATACGTGTCTCATTAACCATCGTCTGAAGGCTTCAAAGTCATCCCAGACCACGAACCAAACCAAACCAACTATTTATACACTTGATTGTATATGAATATAATAATAATAATAATAATAATAATATTACTCGGAGAATATCAATACAACAACAAGAACAACAGCTTGTATTACAAAACCTCATCCTCATAATAATAATAAAAGTTATAATAATAATAATTGTACCTGCAACCTGCAACAAACACGCACAAGGAAAATATCTAATATCTGTTACTATATCTGTACAATCTACAATCTACAGAGACAAAGGAAAGATACAACAAACTCTTTTTCAGTTTCAACCACGCAATCACAAAACTCAAAGCTCTCAAAGCTCTAAGAAAGAAAAGAAAAGAAAAGAAAAAGGAACCAAAATAGTTTAAAAACTATCCCAAGCAAAGCTATTATACTAAAATTATTATTTATTAAAAAAATCCAAGCATAAAAACAAAAAACGGACAACAAAAGCCAGAAAAAAAATTAAACCAGAGGAAAAAACAAAGAAGTATTTATCACAGATAAATCATAATCAGTTCAGTGTATCCGGACTCTCAAGTCTCAAGTCTAAAGTCTAAAGTCTAGACGTTACAAAAATAAACTTGTGTACTGGGATTTTAACGGATGAAAATACAAATAAAAAATACATGGAAAATTCTCTATTATAATAATAACATTAAAAGTGTACAAGTTGTCAAACAATTGTAATAATAATAATAATAATTCCATTTTAATATCTACATTCTACATTCTACATGTGTATTTCCAGTAGAATTGACTTGTGTTAAATTGAGTTGAGTGGTGTAAGAAGTTTTTTATATCCTCCAGCTCTTCTCCACACTCTACACTCGTTGGCTCAGTGGTGTGAAAACAAAGTAGTGCATTACTTGAGAATCAGAGTCAGAATCAGAGTCAAAGAGAAATAAAGTGAATCTCTCCAGTTCTCCAGTGGTAAAGATAGAAAGAGAAAAGAGACATGATTATTGGACTCGCTCTTCTATTCCACTGTACACTCTTTTCTCTTCCGCACTAAGTAATTTTAATGTGAATCAGATTCCAAGATAAGCCGTGCATTACAACCAGATTAAAGGCTTTCCTCATGGACTTTTCCTTTCCTGTACTATTTACAATTTATCCAGAATCCAGAATCCAGTGTGTTTAGTTTACTTTAGTTTGTGCTCTTTTCATATTGAATATTTGTGTATTGTTTCGTGCCTTGTGTGTAGTTTCTTGTGCCAAGAGGACACTGTTATTGTTATTTGTTATTATTATTATTTCCGTTCACCCGCAAAGCGGACCCACTACATGGAAAATTCTCCGGAGCAATGATTAAACAATTGTAATCATTTCCATTTCATTTTCATTTTCCTTGTGAATTTTAGTGTGAATTTGAAACAGAAGAGAAGAAAGAGGAGAAAGAGTGAGTGATTCAGATAGAAAGTGAAAGATTTATGTTATCTACACAAAACACACATAACTCTGAATTTCCACGATACTTTGGTTCAGTTCTCTGGTTCAGTTTTCAGTTCTCCGTGTTCATAACCTATCTACTATCTAACAAATTATCTATCCCAAAGCCAAAGCCAAGCCAATACCAAAACCAATATCAAAATAGAGGCAAAACCAACTCATCTGAACTGTCTACTTGATTCTTGTGGAGTAGTGAAATCCTACACAAAACAACACAGAAACCGACAGACAGTCAGTCAGTCCGCCACAAATAAATAAACCAAAACAAAACAGAAAAGGTGCTGCTCCATTCTCCATTCTGTAAAGCCAAACTAATCTAATACGCTCTTCTCGCTCCATATAAACATAACGAGTGGATTCATATTCATCCCAGCGATAAGAAAACCGAGCAAAATACAGAGGAAATCACGTAAGCACGGAAGTTGTGTACAAATTTCTGGAATTCTAGAATTCTAGAATCCTTCGGGACAAAGCCCAAGAAGAAAAGAGAAAAGAGAGAGAAGTTCAGTTTTGGTTTGGTTTAGTTTTTGAAGGAGGAGGAGAAATTGGAGTTGGAGTTGGATCCGAGTGATTAATAAGGTGCCAAATGAGAACAGAAATAGAAAATAGAAGAGAGTCAAGTGAGTGAATTAAATTAGGCGGGGTTTCCGATCTCAAGATAACTTATGAGCAAAACATAGTCCAAACTCAATCCTCAATTCTGAATGCTGAATGTGGATACAATAGAAAGTACAACTTTGATATATCCACCAAAATTACATAATACAAATCCGAATCCGAATTCAAATACAATACACGGAAAAGCTTCTTCCACTACAGAAGAATCTACATCTAAAATCTAGAACACAAAATCTGGAGCAAGAAAACCATCGCCATCACAATTATCATCTAAAATTTTACAATAATTCTCGCCACCTCCTCTTTTTGTTGTTTCCATTTACTGATGAATTATCCGGAATCTTGAGAGAATCCAGTCAACTACTTTTCTATTTGTTTTTGTATTTCTAACAGTAAAGAGTAAACAGTAAAGTCCAGTTTCAAAAGTAAAAGTCGGTGGAAACTTTACAATTTGAAAGGAGTGAAACGGACAAGGATGACATTTTGGAGTTGGACTTTGACAACTATTCTCCAGATCCCCTTCACAATTTGAATTTACAACTTTCAAAGTTTCTGTAAGAAAAAGAAGAAGAATCTCGTGTTAAATGGAATTACATGCAGAAAATAACACTGTGTTGTAAACTGTAAAACGGCGAGCCTTGAGTCTTGAGCTCGGACAATTTGAGTGTCAGTTTCTTCGACATCTTTTCTTCTCTATTTCTACGACAACGACTACGACTTTTGAGTTTCAATAGTGTTTAGTGTTCAGTGTATTTATTTTGTTATTTTGTGCCTGTGTTATAAAAAGTAGTAGTAGAATATCCAAGTTCTTATTGTGAGTAAAAACGACAGGGGGAATTTAACTTGAACAAGTTTCTGCACATGAGGAAAAAGAAGAATGTGCATCGGTCGTCCAGAACCAGCGGCAGTAGTGTGTAAACTACTAAAGAAGAAGTAAAGAAAAGAAGACGGAAGTAGTTTCTTTTTTTTCTGCTGTATCTATTACTTTGTTCCAGATCCAGACTCAGACAGTTTACATAATACAGAATAGTGTCTGGAGTCTAGAGTCTAGAGCCTAGTGAAAATGAAAAGGGATCGTGTGCTCAAGGAAATGGGAGCGGAAGATGAGATGTCAGCGGGTCTGGGACTCAGACTCAGACTTTCACACTCGGACTCCCAATCCATCCCACAGAACAAGAGGACAAGTTGTAATACTACTGAAATGACAATGACAACGCCAATGACAAGGACGACGAGTCCTGTTCAAATGAAAATGAAAATGAACACCGAAACCGAAACCGAAGCAGAGCCACGACCGTCACATGGATGTTTTCGTGGACATATAAATAGCGGACCATTTTTCAGTGTCAGTGTGAGTTTATCATCTTTATTATATCTATTCCTCTTCCTCTTCTCCTCTGGAGTCCTGCTCCAGCCGGTCCACGCCAAAATCCACATCAATGACAACGGCGGCTACGAAAACATTGTCGTCTCCATCGGCAAGGAAGTCCCACCCATCGCCTGCCAACAACTCATCACTAATATACAGGTGCGTTTACTCAACCTTTTTTCCTACATCTATAAAGTATTTTAAAAGTATTTTAAAAGTATTTTCATCTTTGCATCTTGGCACAAATTGCTCATAAAAACAGTTTTTAGGGAATTATTCATATTTCATATTGATCTTTCATCAAAAGCTAGCATATTAAAATAGGTAACAAATGACGTTAAAGATAACAATAACAATAACAATCACAAGATAATGAGATAATTCCCGTGTTTACACTGCAGAAGAAGACTGAACAGTGAATAGGATTTAGCTTGAGTCAGTCGGCAGTCAGCAGTCAGCGTCAGAGTGGAGCTTTAATTTAGTCCGTATTCCGTACTCCGTAGTGCGGAAATGCGGAAATGGTGGGAAAGTACACAAAGTTATTAGGCTCCATAATCTAATAATGTCCTCCAGTTTGGTATGCTCAAAAGATAAAGAAGATGAAGAAAAAGAAGAGGAAGAAGAGGTGAGCTTCCAGCTTCCAAATTCTCCATCTTCTCCATTTTCCACACCACAAACAACACTTTTCGTCCCATTTCTCCCATTCTGCTGGAAAATACACACGTAATATTACAAGGAGATAATGCGTATAATGAAAGAGATACACCTTACACGTTACACATTACACATGCTCCTGCTTTTGCTCCGGCTCATCCTTCATCATCATCATCACCATTTCCACCAACATTCTACATTCTACAAACACTCCAAACTCCAAACTGGAAACTCGAAACTTGAGACTCGAGACTCGAGACTTCTCAACGTTTCAGGACTCGAGGCTTAGTTTACTTTTCGAGTGTCTTCAGCTTCAGCTTCATCTTCATTGTACAACGTACAAGTTGAATCTTCTCACTGGTTCTGACTTTTTCATGTGTAGTTCCACACAGCACACACATGAAAAAGAAGAAGAGGAAGAAGAAGAAGCTGAGTTTGTTTAACTTTAAACTTTTACACTCTTCACAGGATTTGTTCCCATGAGAGGGACCAAAACCAAAACCAAAGTCAAAACCAAAAGAAAGCAAAACAAAGTAAATAAACTAACTACCTTCCTTTTTCTGTATTCTACTCCCTCATTTTACACACACTAACACATTACACGTTGAAAAGAATACCGAGTACAAAATACAGAAGAGGAAAAAAGTATGGAAAGGAAATGGAGAAAAATCTCACCATAAAATAAGCTAGAATAAATACTACTGTACATCAGCTGTACAATGTACAATGTACACTGTATTGTGAATTGTGAATTGTGAAGTGACAGGGAAGAAAATAATAAGAAAAGAAGAGAAGAAGAGAAGAAGAGATAGAAAAAATACGATGTACGATGCGCTGTAAACCGTAAACCGTAAGACTTTGTGAAAAGAGGAAGAAAAGGAACTGACCGCGCTACACAGTTCTTACGTTGAACATCTGAACATTGAATGAAATTCCTCCATATAAAATTTATTACCCTTATTATTATCATTATTATGAGCTGTTTGCTGTTTGCGATTCCCAAACTTTTTAAATCATATCTTGTGTGTTGAATGGAGTTGAATTGAATTGGACCAATTTTTTTACTATCCTTTTGTCTCCCAAAAACAACACACAGTACACAGTGCAGCTATTTTTTTAAAAAGGGTAAAAGATGAAGAAATGGGGAAATGGAGAACTTTTTGCCCGAAAAATGGTTTCTTTCATCTAGTTTTCAATTTCATCTTTTCTCAGAAAATATGCAATATGCAACCTGCATCCAAAGTTCCAAAGTTCCAAAGTTCCAAAGTTTTCTAGAACTCTAGAAATTGAATGAAATTGAATACTCTCACATTTCCATTTTTATCCTGTTTAAACATTGTTTTTTTATTGTTTTGAATTGGAATTGGCATTCAGCATTTAGCATTTCGCATTCAGTATCCAAGAAGATGAAAAGAAACCTTTATTCGCAATTTGAAATTTGAAGCATTACGGATTACGGGAGAACGGTTTGGGTTATTTGCTATTTGTTTTTCAATGCCTGTAAAAAGTCATCATAAATACTATTGACTATTGACTATTCACTTTTGAATTTTGACGGCGGTGGTCAAATTTTTCTACCTGTACAATAATGATTATCATAGTTGTTGTTGGTAACATTAAAAGTGGGAGGTAAAAGGTAAAAGGACAAGAATAATAAATACTAAATAAAACGCATAATTTACAGGGTTCTCTTTCATCTTTTTTAATAGTCAAATTCATTCTCTGTTCTGTTCGTACTTTGTACTTTGTACAGTTTTTCTTGTAGATTTTTGTTTTGTGTATGAAAAAGACTGTAAAATCATCATCATGAGTTTACAACCACATTCAACGTACAATATACAATATACAATGTGTGGCTACAAATATTACCTGTGATCCATCTGACTCTGAGAATGGGCAATAAAGATGGGTGAAAAGTGGGGAAAAATGAGTGTATTGTCCCTCCAAAAACACTCCCATGGTCAGTTTTATTACATGTAAAAGTTACAATCATTTATACATTTGTACATTTTACCATGAGGATGCCGTATGTCGTGGCATGGTAAATTTTCCCTCTTGTTCCGTTTTGTGGTCACTTCCATCTCTTCATGTTCACACGTTAAAGTTAACATTCACCTTTTCCGTCTCTTCCTCAAACAATTCACAAGAAAACCGTTCTCTGAATTTTTGTAGTGAATCCAAAATTCTCAAGGAGTGGAAAATGTAAAAAAAATACATAAAAAGCAAATTTTTTCTAGTAAATATCATGAGCTGAAAACTGAAGTCTCAAGTCTCGGGTGGAAAAGGAGCTGAAAGAAAGATGCGCATTACTATCACTTTGACTATCTGTCCATTAAAACATAAAATGTGTAGTGTACACACCTTTTTTTACACATTAATATTTGATATTTGAGCACATTTACATTTTTTATACCTCTTTCTCCATATTAATTCCACGCTGTAGTTTTACTTTGGAGTTTATACTTTGGAGTTTGGAGTTTGAGTCAGCGTGCCATAATGTGACATGTCATGGAATCTCCACAACCAGGACCAACGACCATAAGAGATTCATAACAAGAAACAAATAGAAAATAACAAGGGAAAAACAGACACTGAAAACTGAAAACAGACAGTCAGTTTCAGTCTCAGTCACGCTCATCTTTCTCCACACATAAAACATGAAATATAAACACACTTGATTTTTTTCCATTTCATTGGATTGGATTGGATTTTGTCAGGCCAAAAGATTGGATAAAGAACACAAGACAAAAGGTGAAGATGAAGAGCTGGGCGACCATTCTACATAAACCATAACTCGAATCTAGAGTCTGGAGTCTTGTGTCTTGTGTCTAGAGTTGAGAGTGCCATAATGCACATTACAACTCGTGTAATGCACAAACATGGAGTATCAGATAGCAGATCGCAGATCACATGAGATGAGAGATGAGAGATGAGAGGAGACAGACCATAATAATATAAAAAGTAAACAGAGCTGGAAAAAACGTACCTTCATAAATAAACACAAGGAAACGGTGAGCTTGAGTAGAAGAGAGAATGTGTAGAATGAAGGTAATGTGTAGTTTGGAGTTTGGAGTTTGGTTTGTGGACTGTATGAAAAATGGAAATGCTCGTATCAAATTTCGACAGCCGTGTACTCATATATTATTTTACGCTCTGCCCTCGCTTCATTTCCATCCCAGATCCCAGCTCATTCCACCACATGCAACAATACTCGTATCTGCACTCATATTCTATTCTGCCTTCTCTACAAATGTTAGGTGTTGCTGTTGCTGTTGCTGTTGCTTTTGGTAATACAAGTAGGGAGCCAATGTGTAAATTTGAGGAGGCAGACTCTTGTTCTTTATAAAAAACACTGCTCTTACAACTTACAACTCATCGCATTACATGATGAAATCCACCCTCTGTTTTTATCCTACTTTTTATTATGTTATATCATACACTTTAAAAAATTCAAAACCAAAGCAAATCCGATTGAATGATTCAATGATTCAATGAACTAGGTACAGGGAAAAATGTGAACAAGTCATGAGTCAGAGGGCTCTTGCATTGAATATTGAATATTGAATGCTGAATCTTGAAAGGAAAGCGCCACACAACTAAAGCTTAAGTTAAAGTTAAAGTCAAAAGCACACTCTTTTTAAAACTTGAGGCTTGAGTCTTGAGTCTTGAGTCTGACTCAGCTGAGAAAAATGTGGATAAAAATCCAACTTTTTTTACCAACTTTTTCATTCTTCATTCTTTACTGTTTACTCTTTATTTCCCGTTGTGGATGCATATGCATAAAAAATAAAAATGAAGAGTAAAATAGTAGTGTTGTTTTCCTCTATTTTTTAGCCCACAGTTAAATCTGAATCTGAATATGGAGGATTTTGTGACAACACTTGCACAGTGCACATGCTACCGTTACTCTAGATTCTAGACTCTAGATTCTAGATTCTAGGTAAAAACCAAAGGAAAGGAAAGTTGTTTAAACTAAACAGAATTGGGAAGTGAGAAAAAAGAAGCGTGTGAGTGAGGAGTGAGGTGGAGATTACGCGTTATTACTACATGGATTTCCTTTCCCCGTAGACAGTTACAGTTACGCTTCTCCAGTCACTCAGCTCAGCTCTGCTCAGACCAGATTCTCCATTCTCTATTCTCCATTCTGGAGTCGGCTTGACTTGACTTGTCTCGAATCTCGAATCTCGAGTCTCGAGCTTTGAGTTGAGTTGGTCGTCTGCACATTATCATCTTCTCTCCGTCTCCTGACGACATTCAATCCTTTACAATTCAGAATATAGCACACAAAAAACTGTGGTGTTACACATTGTTTATGCGAGCATAAGTAAAATAGATATCCTCTGCCATCAGCCATCAAGCATCAAGATTAACATTACCACACATTTTTCTCCCATTTTACACAATACACAAATATACTGTACACTGCAGAATGAATACAAACAGGAATATAAAATATGCATCACATATGAAGTATCAAGTCATACACATTATTATTATTACACATCGCGCAAAACTCCCAACTCCAAACTTCAAATTCCAAGCAGAAATCATCATGGTCTTTTTTCCTCCTTTATTTAATCTATTTATATGTATCATTCACTGGCTTTAGTAACTTTGGCATTGGCATTGGCATTGGCAAAAAACAGTATATCAAGTGTATCAAGTATCTTTTATCTATGAAAAGCGGTGGAAGCCACACCAAGTCAAGTCAAGCCTGGCCAAACCAAGCGAGAAAAAAGTAAATTCAAGTAAAGTGCTGAGAAAAAGTGAAGGTGTGAGTTTCCATACGCCAAATATTACACACGACACACACATCAAGTAAAGAGTACAGATATATGACATATGATATAAAAGATGTAGCTCAAATCGTCACCAAGTTCACATTTCATATCCATGACTCCACACTTGATATTCGATGCTCTTTGGTTATTAAGCAGGAAAAGTGTCATGTGCTCATCTCTCTTTCTCTCTCTTTGTGTCTCATTTAACGGAAGAAATGGGAAATGGGAAATGTGATGTGACCGTGGATAATGCACACTTTACTCGTTTACTCTCTTTTGCTAATATCTTGTATCATCATCACTATTTATGATCCATTATCCATATCTATATTTCATAGGAGTCTCAGTAGCAGCTTAAACAACGTGCAAAGTGCGAATAGATATCTTTATGAAAATATGAGCATGTGTATATTTTCTGTTTTATGAGCCCAATGTAACGGGTTTTTGTCTCTTGTCTCTTGTCCTTTGTCTTTTGTCTTTTGTTTTATGTGCCATTTTCTATTTTTATTTTTGTTAAAATCAATAGCCATAATAATAATAAAGGCAGACATGTATGTTAAGAACTAAAAAAAAGTAGAGGAATTTACCTATAAAAACTGTTTCTGTTTTCTGTGTCATATGGATTTTGGATTTTGGATTTTGGATTTTGGATATGAATAAAAATGAAAAAGGTGAAAGATGGAAATATAAAAAAGAAAAAAGAGTGGGAGATTTTGCACATGTCACAAGTCACACAGTACACATCACATATGCCAAAAAACTACCTTTCAAAACTCTCCACTCTTCTTCTTTTAACTTGAGTTGAAAAGAGTTGAGAGTAAAAACTCTGGTTTAATGGAGCTACGTGTTTCTGAGTGTGGGGAGAAATGAACCGGTGACGTCAGGTCCTCATGTGCATTAAACTGTAGTGTAAAGTGTAAAGTGTAATGTTGTCATATGTATAAAAGTCTGGAGTCTGGTGTAGTGTTATCATTACTATTATTACGGAAACGACGCAGTTTAAAACAAAAGGAGAGTCATACATTTCTGGTGAATGGTGAATGGTGAATGGATCGATGAGTGAAGAGTGAAGAGTGAACAGGAATCCAAATTCAAACTCAAAATCCAGGTCCTGGATCCATTTTTCTATCTAAAATCTACTGCGTACAACAGATAAAAGCAAGAGACAGGAGACAAGAGAAAAGAGACAGAATTAAACGGACTGACTAATGGCAAGTTTGCTTTTACTATTAGCACACAATTCCCAGTTCCACAGGGATCAAAACTGAGGTGCTCTATTGAAAAGGAAACATGAAAATACTGAGCATCCGCTATTGAATGTTGAATGTCGAATGTCAGGATGGAATTTTCAAACTCTTTCTATCTTTGACTTTTTCTGTGTCATTTGGATTTCCCATAGCAATTTCGGGGTTATGAGTGGAGGATTTTATTTTATTTTATTTTTACTACGATTGTTGTCATTATCATTATCATTACAGAGCCAGTGACTTGCTTACAGATGCCGTATTAACTCTGTCCCATGTTAAATGTCGACTGTCGAATGTCGAACGTCGAATTCAATGTGTGTCGAAAATTCATGTGGAATCCCACAAGAAAAGAAAAAAGTGTGTACAAAAGAAGAAGAGAGTGAAATTATGAGAGGCCGTGCTTTAGCATAGAACTTGACTCATTTGTTTTAAACTGTAGGAAAAGTTTTAAAGTTAAACAGTCCACGAAATAATACTTGGAAAATTGCAGAGTGTCGAGTGTCGAGTGTTAAAAGTATTAAACTATTATGCGTACTCACATGTAGAATTTAAAATTTGGAATAGAAAAGATTTGGTGTAATCACCAGCTCGAGTTTCGAGTCTCAAGTCAGAATTCTATACTTAATATTCCATGTGTTTTGGTTCAAGAAATTCTGTTGTGTTTTAAGTTTTGAGTTTTGAATTTTGACTTTTCATTTTATTCAAATTTTAAATTTGTTTGTTCTACAGTTGGGTTTGCTGTTTGCAGTGATGTGTTGTGTGTTGTATAATATCTGTATTTATGGCGGAGAGGAAATTACACAAACTTGATACTTTGACTTGTACAATTTTCCATGTTTAGTACTTTTAACTTTTACCCACATTTACTCCTTTCTTTATTGCATGCATTTCCTACTGTTTTTCTGTACGAGTATTTTGTAAAGGCCTTGGACGAAAATGGACCCTGTTTTCCCTTTTCCCTTTCCGGATTTCACCACACTTTATTTATTTACTTGTACAGAATCCAGAGCTTTTTGTTGTTTGTTGTTTCTATGGGCTCTTTTTGTTTTAAAATAGGTTAATTTTGGATGCAAAAACACGACACATTATACATAATAATTTCTAGATTTTAGATAGTAAATTCCTGTTTATTTACCTTTCATACGGATAGACTTGACTTTTGACTTTGACTTTTGACGTGTTATTTTTCTCTCCATCACACTGTTTCCTTTTGTATTTGTATTTGTATTTGCATTTGTATTTGCATTTGTATTAAATATTAAAAGTCTCAAAGCTCGGTCAATCTTTTCATGGTGTAATAACATGTTTACTTTATTATATTTTGTATTTATATCATGTAACAAATAACAAATAATGTCTCACTACTAAAACAAATATCTAGTATCAACAACAACAACAGCATGACCATTGACCATGTTGACTCTTATCCGTACAACAAAATGTGTTTTACTATTATTATTATTATACATGAGTCTGTTGTCTAATCCTAATCGTAATCGTGAGCGGAGCATGTGAGTGTGGAATTAGGAATTCGGAGTTTGTTCGTGTGGTGTGTTTGGCGTTGAGCATTGAGCGTTGAGCGTTGGAAATGGTGAGGAAAAGAAAATTATCCAGACGGACCGATTCGTGAGGTGTAATAATAATAAGTGTAGGAAATGCAAAGTAAAATCTAATGAAATGCAGCTCAAATTCAACTCACCTAAATTCAGCTCGGAAAGTTTAAACTTTACAAAAGGTAAATTCAGTGATGTGATTCTGTACAATTTGTACATGTTGTGTTTGTGATATATAATTCTCTGTCGTTCTTCTTCTCCTTCTTCTTCACGTTTGAATGGTTCTTATTCTACTGTAGAATGCAGAATGTAAGTCTGTATTTCAAAGCTTATGTAAGACCTCGTATCAAACTATACAAAGTATAAAGTCAACGGTATACAAAATACAAACTACAGAAAAGAGAGTTGGTACAAGAGTAGAGAGCAGGTTAATAGGTAAAGCACACAGATTAACCAACACCAACATTTCCGCCCTGTAACTTCTCTGAACACTGAACACTGAGTTACAAGTTATAAGAGTCATTAGAAGCTTTTGTGCATCTATACAAAATAGGAAATTTCCCCTTCATTTACTCTGCTCTAAATTCCTGACATGATCTCCATGTAAATACTAAATTCTAAATTCTAAACACAGGTGGATTCTTATTCAACACCTTTTCTTACATACGGCATTTGGAATTTGGAGGCTTTTTCAAAGTATGAATAATAAATAATAAATAAAGAGGCTGCATTTAAAATAATACCTGTTTTTAGTTTTTATTTATACAAAAGAAGCCAATGCTTTTTTACTTTCAGTATCAATTTTACCATGGAAATTGTAGTACAGGAATCAGTACACTGATCAGAGGAATGAAAGCAAGAAAGTTGCAAACAGGAGCCCTTGATTTTCATTTCTCTTTCTATTTCCATGATATTACACGAGTCTCTTGTTTATTGGACGGAGGAAGTGAAAAGTGGGAGTCTTATTGTTTTACTAGTATTAATTTGGCACCATCTACAATCTACATTTCTGTACTCTTTACTTTGTACTTTGTACTCAGTTCTTTGAAAAGCCAAAGCCCAAACCAAAACCAACGCCAAAACCAGACTTCCCGTTCCAGTTCCAGGTTTTCCAGCTCCCTGACTTTACACTTTGTTCACACTGACATTACAAATTACATGAAAGAACATGTGTACTCTAAGCTCTACACTCTAGACTCTTCGTTCTGGGCTGTGGAAAACAAGTACAACAGTTATAGCTCTCCATATCTACGGCCTTCACCTACAAATAACCAACAACATGTACAATGTAAATACTATACGAAAAGAACAAGCTAAAACACAGTGCAAATGAATGCATAATTTGTACATTGTACATTTTACATGTGTGGAGAAAGTACGGAGAGAATTTGCATCCATTTAAACTAGTACAAGAGTAAAAGAGGAGAAAACAGGATCGATTTATTCAAGATGAGAGAGTCGGGATTAGAGAATTTAGAATTTAGAATCTGGATTTGGCTCAGGATTACAACTCACTACTGTTTTCTCTTGACTCTTGACTCTTGTCTTTCTAATTGAATGCATAACTCTTCCATCTTCCATTCTTCCATATGAGCATTTTCAAGTGCACAAATTAAACCTGACTCTGATTTACATTCGCTTGGTCTGGTCTGGTTTGACTGAACTTTAACTTTGCTTCAAATTATACTCGTACATAAAACATGGAGATAATACAACTACAAAATAGAAATGGAAAATAGAACGGAGATGGAAATTCATAGATGAAACAAATTTCAGGAGCAGAGAGGATTTTGCAAAGCATCCAACAAACAACAAACACGAGTTTTCATTTCATTTCCTTACAACGCACAACTTACAACTTGCAAGAGAAAATAGTAACGTGATAGTTGATGTCAACTCGCGATTAGACTCGCTCCAGCCCCGAATAAAATACCATCAACAACACCAACAAAGACAATGACAAAAGTACATGTGTGAGAGCAGGGGAATTTCTTCTCGGTGAAAAGTTGTTCAACGGTTCTAATTTCAATTTTCAATGCAAAACATAAAACGTAGATTCCAGAGACAAAAGACAAAAGAGAAAAGACTTGAGGACAACAAAAGATTAAGATTAAGATTTAGTCGTAGGCCATAAACTCTGGAGCTATCAAAGTCGATAAACATTATCCATTTCATAAGAGTCACGAGTATTTACTGTTTACTATTTACAAATGTTCAATTTATTATCACAGAAATTTCTAATTACAATTCCGCTCATGATCCAAAACTAAGCTGTAAAACTCATGAGGCATCAAGCATCAAGTATGAATAATGAATAATCAATACGACACTATTTCATGTTTGATCATTGAGTACGCATAATTAATAATTACTTGATAAATAGTTCACGGTCATATCAAATATTAAATATTGTATAGACATTTTTAACAGGACAACATTTTTCTTCTGCTTCTCTTAAATATGCTTTTACAGCTTTTATTATCTTGTAATTAAAATCAATATTACCGGAACAATTAGTGAGGTTTTTTTAAATGACTCAAAGAAAGAGGCCGCTTCATAAGTAAACAGTCAACATATTGTGTATTTTGTACTTTGTTCTTCCACGTCTCTCAAGAGTGTTCATAAAAATCCTGATGCTTTTACTTTTACTTTACTATTTTTCCACTTTGAAGAGTTAATAGAGTTTAAGTATTGAAAACTGAAGATTGAGTTCTCATGTGTTTCATATATTTTTTTTTGGTAGTTTTAACGTTAATTATAATGATAATGTGAAGTGGTGTTGGAGATGATTGAAAGACTGATGAAGAACTGCGAGAGGATGGAGTTGGAGTTGGAGATGGAAGGTCATACAGTCAACAGTCAACAGTGAAGAGCGGAGTCACATTATTTGGATGGAGTCATTCCCAAGGGATTCCGAGTTAAAAGCCGTGAGCTTAAGAGGTTTCAAATGTTGGTTCTTCACTCTTGACTCTTGGATTACATATGAACTCATCCTAAATCCTATTACTTTTACTCACAGTCATATTCATTGTAGATGCATAAATGCACAAAATTTCCATACTCGAGTCTCGAGTCTCAAGTCGAGTAATGTGCGATCTACAGATACACAGATATTCATATTCTTCTCACTGAATACTGGATAGTAAATGCTGGAGAAGGAGATGCAGACAATCATTGTCATTACATTCGTGTGCAGTTGTGCTCGTACTTGTACTTGTAAAATGTAAGCAAAAAGTCTTTATGTACGGAAAAGTTATTATATTCTTTCTTTTATCTTTTATGGACTTGTGCATATTTATTAGACGGAGACGGAGACTGAAAGAGAAGAGAAAATGACAGGAAAAGCATATCTCTAACATAAGATTCTGTATACTAGATTGTAGATGTTAGATGTTAGATGTTAGATAAAGCTATCATGAGATGTGATATGGATAGACGATAGACATTTCCAGTTCCGAGTACCAAGATTCAAGCTTCAAGCTTCAAGTTCCGACTCTTTTGTAAACTTGTAGACTTGTAGTTTGAGCACTGTGAACACAGATAATATTTTTTGTACTTGTGCATACATTTCATATTTCATATTTTATTTTGCCATCTATGAATTCTGACTGAGGAAAGATACAAAGATGCTCATGATAATGATGACTAAATGTGGAGAGTGGAGAGAGAAGAGAGAAGAGTCTCACTTGTTTCATTCTTTGTACTCTTCATAGCTTTGGATATTCTTTATTCTTTATTGGTAATGTGTAATGTGTGTTGTGTGTGCATTATGAGAAGTTGTCAGTGACTTGTCTTTTCTTGAAAGCTGGATTGTGTATTGTGTATTTTGTATTTTGGAATGACATGAGCAAACTAACACATGGATCCAAAACTAACATTGTGCAGCCATAATAGTCATAAGCAATAATAATAATAGTAATAATATCTAAATTTGCATAGAAACAATCCGGATCCAAAAGCAAAAGACGTACGAAAGAGAGAAAAACGTACTGAGTACTGGCAGTTTAATTCTATTGTATTGTATTGTATTGGATTTTTATTTGTTTGATCTCTGCCTCACTTTTCCTTTCTCTATTTCTTTAAGCTGAATTCTGTGATGAAGTGTAACTGGTTGACTCATGACAAGTTTCTCTAGAGACTTGTCTTTGAGTTTTGCGATGATTTTCTTACTATTGGAATTGAAATAGGAATTTGATGTTGTCGGTTATTTGTTATTTTGCTGGAATCGACTTGAATCAACTCAGAGGCAGAGAACGGTACGGGATGGCTCTTAATGTGGCATCTCATCCCATGAACAGTGAACCGTGAACTCTTCTTTTTTGTGTGTTTTCCTCTCCTTTCATTCACTCAATTCCACGTGGAGCACAAATCCCAATGCACAGACATGAGATATCACAAATATAATCTGTGTCTTAAAATCGTCTCTTCTTGGTGCTAAATCAATTTGTATATAATAAGCTCATATAAAAATGTGGAGCAAAAAAGAAGGGATCTTTTGAGACCTTTTGTGTCAAGTGATGCAAACAAGTGCAGTTCAGCTCAGCTCAGTGCATCAGCGTACTTTCAATAAATTAGTTTTTGATGGTTGTAGATTACAGATCGTGAATTTTTGGACCTTGATCATCTGTGATCGTTTGCACTGCACTCGCCTGCATTCCAATTTCAATGTGAATCTACACTCAAAGTAAAAAGTTGCTCATTACAACATTTAGAAGCTTCATAGTAAAATATAGATGAACGAAACTCGGTTTTGATCTGTTGATGTGGTTCGTAAAAGTTACTAGTAAATGCTTTGAATTCCATAGATTTAACCGTCAATCATCAACACCATACAGATTTAGTATTTAGTATCAATGTCAACATGACTCATACAAATGTAAAAGCAAAAACAAATGGATCCAGCTGTTTTTACATGTATGTTTTATTTATACTTTATATTTTTAGCAGTGATTTAATAAAGCTAAAAAATAAAGGTTCTTCTTCTTCTTCTTTGTGTGTTTGTTGTTTGTTTGTTTACTGTCAGGAAAATTGCTGGATTCATTATGCACTCTTTTCTATAGCTTTTAAATAGCTATTTATTTCTCCATGTAAAGAGAGTTAATACATCTAGCATCTAGTTTCTAGTTTCTAGTTAATAGTCAAGCTAATCATCGTAATGATAATGATAATGATTCTAATTGCTGCAAATAGCATGTAAATTCTAGAATAGTGAATAGGGAATACTTATCAAAAATACTGTCTATTTGATTTATGTCCACATTCACCATTCACTATTCACTATTCACTATTCATAACACAAATAATATTTACTTTGTACATTGTATATTGTATATTAAAGCTTAAAGAAAAGAGAGGAAGAAGAAAGAAAGAAAGAAAGAAAGAAGAAGGAGCATATCAGATTTTGAATTGTGAAAAATTATTTACTGTATATATTTTTGGTTTGGTTCGGTTTACTGACTGTGACTTTGGCTATGACTCCTTTTATAACTGTAAGTCGCTCCGTTGTGAAGAGTGAGCAGTGTAATGTGTAATATCCTAGTTACACTCGCAATTCTGAAATGGAAAAAAGTGTCGTATGATCATAATAATAATAATAATAAAGTACAGAGAATAGGAAGAGATAAACGTTTTGTTTCTCCCTCATGGTTTTGCTCATGTACTGCGAGAGTTACACTAGACTGATTTGCATCTCATCATTTCATCTTCAGCTCTTCCCTTGTCGTTTTACTTGTAGTTGTACTACAGTGAACAGGGAGACAAAATTCATAGACATCTTCTCCACTCTGTTTATATTTTATACATGGGATTTCATTCCTTCTCGAGTCTCAAGTCTCAAGCTCTTCTCCCATAATCTTCAATCTAGAATCTAGAATCTACAGTTTTTAAAAGACGTGAGCTAAAACTGTGTACAATGTGCATGTGTTCATGTGTGTGTGTTGCATTTTCTTTTTCTTTTTCTGCTGCTTAGCTTAGCGTGTCTTGACATGCAATGATAATACATAAAATACATAATACATAATATCTTTTCGGCTCTATCATGAACGTTACCTTACATTATGAAATGGCAAGTCAAAGCAAAGCAAAGCAAAGTAAGCTTAAACTTTACTGTACAGGATTTAGGCAAATCCAATCCAAGCCAAGCAACACATGAAGAGGACAAGAGACAAGCGACAAGAGCAAGAGACAAGAGACAAGTTGCAAGAAGAAGAAAAAGAAAAAGAGCTGAATGACTGACTGGATGGAAAATGGAAAATGGAAGAAACAACTGTGCTCATCTATTCTCTATCTTTTTTCTTTTTTGTATGTGAATATGAATGTGAGATGAATAATCGTGATGACAGGCCAACCAATAAGAAATATGAAATACGAAATATGACATTAGAAATTTGAATGTACAATCTTCAATCTACACACACAGATATATTACCGAATCTCCATTCTCCATTCTTCATTCTTCATCTCAGCTTTTCTTATCTTATCCTTTATAATTTATAATGGGTAATATATGGTCAAAAAAACCTCAGTTATTCATTTTCAATATGGAGACTCGAATAATAATACAAAATACATAATACAAAATAAAGAGTGTGACTTGTTCCATGGAAATTCATCACCAGATAGAAAAAACAAAAAATATATTCTAATTTCTTCAATCTTTTTAATAAGCTCCGTTTTTTCCCTCGCTCAAAATCAGATACAGAAAAAGATACAGAATACAGAAACAGTTAGAGATGATCCATCAAGATGACCATCTGAATAAAAAAAAGTATTTCACTATTGTAAATTGTCAATTGTCATCAAGTCAAAAATTCTCTTAAAAACACCTTTTCTTTGATATTTTATGAGAAAAACCAGAGCAAATCACGAGGGCAATACCAAAAAAGTTTGACAGGTGAGATTGAAAAAATCATACAATCTTTTCAACTGTAACCTAAAAAAATTCAAACAATAAATAATAAATAGTGAAATCAGTAATGAGCTGTGATACTTTTTGGTTTGTGCTGTATTCTGAAGAAATGTGGATGAGGATTTTGACGACAACTCGTGAGAATTTTGGAGCTTTATGATTGATTGAGAATTTTCCACATGTTTCTTATTATATTTTACATTTTACGCCATGTGTTTTATCTGTATGTTTTCCTCCAATTGGAATCTCTGTCTCTCTAGATTTGTTGGATGAGGCGAGATGAAACTGAAAATGAGTAATTTGCGGGATATTTCATATTGACACTCGACACGAAACACTCGACACGAAACACTTGACATTTTCACCAAGTACAAATTGCCCACAAAAGTTGCAAATACACACAAATATTCTGCAATTTATCCATTTCCATTTCTATTTCGCAACTTGGAGTTGGTGTTGGAAATTGGATATCGGTGTTGATGTTGGTGTTAAGTTGGTTTTGTATCGAAATACGGAAACAGAAACAGAAATTTGTCAGGATTTTCAAGTTACTGTGTGAATGTGAATGAGAATGTGAATGGGAAATGGCGGTCGTGTTAGCGGTGACTGTGACGGCGGTTACCGGCTACAACTTTAGCAGTTTGAATCTGTACAGTGCACAGTAAATACTCTTACATTTTTCTCATATTATTACACTCGTAGCTTCTACATTCTACTCCATGTAAAATGTACAATGTACAAAATTGCATCACCCCAACCAAGTAGAAAAATCACCTGTCCACCGCACATTACATGTTTTTATTAGAGGAAAAAATCTAATCAGTTTTCCTCGAGTCTCGAGTGTAGAATGCAAACTTCATATTGTACATTGTACTTGTTGTGGCTGTTATTGGTATTGTTATTGTTATTATGATGTTGTGTTACTGTGATTGTGCTTGTGATTGCCATGACTATTATGATTGCAAATTGGAAAATGAGAATGTTACATCAGGTTTTTTTTGTTTTCTTACGTGTGGTCAAGGTGTTCATATTTTCATATTTGTAGTTGTATTTTGTATTTTCTGGTCGTAGTCGTAGTCGTGGGATTTTTCTTCCCTCTCTCAATTTTCCATTTTCCATTTTTCTCATTTATTTTTCTCTCTCGTTGACGACTTGTCGGTCGCACTGTGCACTGTGTACTGTGTAACGGAAAAGAGGAATCGGTAATTTCACATTTGGATGGGAGTCTTCAAAAAAAAAACAATAATGTTGTTTCGTTTGGAGTTTTGATTTCCTTAATGCTTAATGTTTAATGTACCCAATTTATGTGTGTTTTACGGTGGAAAAGAGTGTGTAAAAATTGTGGATTTAGATGGAAATGAACTATCAAGAATCAAGAATAGAGAATAAGAATCAAAGGTCGTTCATACAAACACCAAACACCAAACACCACATCATGCAAATTTCCCGCTAAGCTGGCGTTGGCTCTTTTCTCGAGTCTCGAGTCTCGAGTCTTGAGATTAAGATTGAGATTGAAATACACGCACGGAACTTGGGCTTGGCGGTTAAATCAAGTCCAAATGAACTTGAGCTTTGAGTCATTGATGTGGCTTTTCTTTTGGATTTTGGATTAACCCTCTGTTTTAAATTTTTATGTGATTCGTTTGCAACAGTAAACAGTAAACAGTAAATAGTATCTACAAACTTTTAAGAACGTTTGAATTTTGTGTGTGTTGGTAAATAGTTGATTTGATTATCTCGGTCTCTGCTCCCTGTCTTTTTTTTTGCAAGGGGAGTTTTCAGAAGTTAACGTGTGTGGAAGAAGGAAGCGGAAAATGAGATATTTAAGGAGTAGAAAAGAGAGAAAAAGATAGAGAGAGCGAGAGATGACATCAAATTTTGATTAGGGTTCAGATTTCAGATTTCTACAGAAAAAGCAAAAGCAAGTCCAAAGTCCACAGTGTGTATTGCGGACGGAGGTGAGATTGCTGAGTGAATCAAATTGTCAGCCACACACACACAAAAACACACAGCATGCTTTGATGATTTTCATTTTCGGACTTTGCTCTGCTTCAGTTTCTCTGTGTTGCTGTGTTGCGTGACCATGTCGTCCGTTGGCTTTGGCTTTGGTTCTCTCACAGAACTGATTTTGATTAGAGTGAGGTGTGCGGATTCTGTTGTTGGTTCTGGTTCTGGTGCCGGTGAGTCAGGAGTCAGGGATAAAATGAAAAAAAGGACAAAGTACTACATATACTTTTGCTCCGAGTTGTTCAATTTTTGTCTTTATTTGTGTTATCTTTCCGTTTCCTCTTTTCTTTATCTTTTTTCTTGTCTTTTCATTTCCCATCTTGATTCTCATTTTGTTTCATTCCATTTGATTTCCTGACTGCCCTGGCGGAGTTTACTGTTTATGGGTTATCCAATTCTGGGACTCTGTCCTCTTGACTTTGTATGTGTAAGTAATGATCATGTAGTTTACAAGTGTCTGGAGACTGGAGACTGGAGACACTGACTTTCATTTACACTAGAACTGGAACTCAAAATCTTTCTCTGCTCTGGATTTTGATTTTGGTGTATTGGCCAGAGAAAGAGCATTGCTTTTGCCTTTGTCTTTGTCTTTGTCATCCCACAAGAATAAGATTTTTTGTTTTTGTCTTGTACAAGTTTAGTGCAGAGTGCAGAGTGCAGAGTGCAGCTCAGGTTGGGGTTTTTGGTCATTTGGAATTTGGACTGTTGGAAACGGAAAGAAATACCAACAGAAACCAAAACAAAATCCAAATCCACCAAAAAGCTAAAGGAGAAAGACTTGGCCTTAGAAACTTGTCCTCTTTTCCTGCATTTCGGTTTTGAGTCTCCGAGGAACCTGAGCAGAAACTAGTAAAGAAGTAAAGAGAGTACACAGAGCTGATACGAGCTCTTGGTTTTGGTTTTGTTTTTGGTCGGGTTTGCTCTGATGTGGCAGCATGACTTGTCTCGGTTGGAGAAATCCTTCGTCTTGTTCTCATTCTTCCGAGGCTTTTCCACTACAAGAATCTCTTCCTTCCTCTGGATTTTGCTCTGGTTCTTATTCTTGCTCTTCTCAAGATAGTTGAAACTTTTTGCCTTATTTTGGCCTCTTTTTGTTTTTGGTTTGGTTTGGTTTGTTTTCCTCATGTTCTGTTCTCTTGTCTTCTTTTCCCCAAACAAACAAAGAAACAAACAAACAAGGAAAATGTACAAAATGTACAGCACGTGTGTATCTATATTTTAGAAAACAAGGGAAAGGGAGCGTGTGTGAGTGTGTGAGTGTGTATAATCCATTTCTGAATCAAGAATGAAGAGTCAAGTAAAGAGACTTTTGGAGACACGGGATATTTGACGGTGATACATCACACACTCATTATAGAAAGCTATCTCTTTCTCCAATCTCGCTCACTCGCTCACTTGCTCGCTCTGGCTGTTGGCTTTTGGCTTTTGGCAAAGTGTAGATTGGGTGGACATTGGACATTGGACATTGGACATGGGCATTGTTTAACAGAGATTCATCTCAAATCTAAAGTCTTCAGTCTTCTTGACTCTTGGCTGTTGGCTGTTGAAGACTGTAACTAGGGACAAGACACGTCCATCCTTTATCTTTGTGCACACAGGCACTGCTCTGTCTTCTGTCTTTTTGTCTCTCTTTTTAGTCTGCATTGTACATTATATGCTTAAATTGTCCATGGATGTTTGCGGATAATTCTCTTGTTTATCCTCACTTAATTTCTGGGGTTTCTCTCCGCTTTATTTTATTATACTATTTTATACTACATTTTGTCTGTGCTGTACAGTGTACATTGTACATTGTACATTGTCTATTAGATTAGATTTTACTATATAAATTGTACATTGTGAAGAAGAAGCCTCTTTTACGCTCTTCGTCTTCATGTTGAATGTTGATGCTCATGTCCGTGTCCGTGTCCGTGTTCGTTGACTTTAACTTTAACTTTGTCATTGGCATTGTCGCTGTTCTTGTCCTCTTGTCTCTTGTTCTACGTGAATAAAAGGAAGAATGTCAAAGCAAAAAGTGATGATGAACTCGGCTGGACATTTTACAGATAGTCCAAAACCTAAGAGTTTTTGGAGTTTGGAGCTTGGAGATTGTGAAGATGAGAGTTTTGAGTTTTGAGTTCTGAGGTCTTTCACGGTCATACACAAAGAAAAAGCTAAGAATTTCAAGTACAGAGTAAACAGAGAGATTTGTTTTCATTATTTTATTGCATCATGTACAAAGTACAAAGTGTAGGTTTTATATTTTATATTCAGATTCAGATATTATTATATTATCCATTATTATTATTATTATTATTTGAGTGTGCATATGCACAAGGCACAAGTATTCACAAGTGGTTGAGCTGAGAGATGAGAGTTGAGGCGTAAGCATTTGAATTTGGACTTGGACTTGACTTAACTCCAAACTCCAAACTCCAAACTCCACTTGTAAAATGTACAGCAAAACGTTAGCGTTTATTCTCCTCTTGTTCATTTTCTTTGCTTTTTTCTTTGCTTGTTCGTTGTTCGTTGTTCATGTCTGCGCATCCACATCTGCATATATCTACACTTTGTAGAAACAAAGTTTGCATTTTGTATGACAGGAAGAGGCAGTAAAGAAGAGACGAGACCAGTTTTCCTGCCCACGTGAATCACGAGTTTCATTCCCCATATTCAGCATTCAGGAATCACAGAGCCAGAGTTTTGCATCAAATTAAAACCCAAAGAGTAATGTGTAAAGGGAATAAATGCAGACAAAGTATCTAAAAAGTATCCGCGGAGGAAAACAAGCATGAAAAAACTAGACAAAATCCAAGATCCAAGATCCAAAATCCATACTGTCCACATTCCAATCTTCAAACACCAAAGTACAAAGTACAAACAAGACATTGACTTTACAAGTTACAAAGAGGCAGAGTCAAAATGAGGCAAAACAACTTTATGTGCTCTCCAGACTACAGAACACAGACTACAGAATAGAGAATACAGAGGAGAATCTTGAGACGAACCATGCAAAAAGTAATAGACGATAGCATCTCTGCTCTTTTGTCTCTAACTTTGTGCTTATCTTTGTGCTTGTGTTTTGAGTTACATAAGGATTTGAAGATGATATCCATCATCAAGTCCATATTCCATATTACACACATGTTGATTCAATCAAAAATCAAAATGAAATGAAAGTGTAATTGTACACGAGTGTCAAGAGTCGAGAGTCAAGAGTCATGAATCATGAATGTTGAATGTAGAATGACAAAAGAAATGTCCTTTTGTTTCATCTTGTCTCGTGTTCTGTTGTCTGTTGTCTTGTCCTTTAACCTTATGCTAATTTACAAGAAATAAATAACAAGACACTTTCATGTTTGTATGTTTTGCTCAGCCAAAACAAATAGTTAAAAGTTAAAAGGGCAGTCAATTGTCAAGTGGTTCGTCAGTCGAGACTCAAGACTGCGGATTTACAAAGGGAAAACCAAAAAATATGGTTACTTTTCTACACTCTGTTTGCATTTAACTTGTTTAATCTCCTCTTGTTTACTGTTTACACAACCTAGAAAAATCCAGTTTAAATCCGGATCCAACTTCAAATTCTAATCCGAATTCAAATTCACTGGAAAAATAAGTACATGTGGAGAGTGGAGAGACATCCCAGCACCCTGCCATTTCAAAGCAAAGGAAAATACAAACATTGTGGATTTTGGATATTTTGGAACATTGAACATGAAAAGTCGGCGTGTAGTTGGTTTTGTAGTTGGTTCCTCCTTTTTCTTTCCTTTTTGTCTCTTGTTTAAAATTTCCTCTTTCTTTTAAATCCAGAATTCCAGAATATAGAATTGTGGGGTTTTGGCCTGGTTCCTTATTAGGAAGCGAAGCTGACTATTGTAATACTCGTGTCCGTCCGTCCGTCCGTGGACAGTTTGAGTACGCTTTGCGTCGACATGTAGCATATACTGTATAAGCCCATATCCACGTGCTAGTATATATATACACCTCCCATGACCTCCAATGACTCCGATGACCTCCCGTGACCACTAATGACTCCGATCACCTCCCGTGACATCTAATGACTCCGATCACCTCCCGTGACCTCTAATGACCCCGATCACCTCCCGTGACCTCTAATGAACCCGATCACCTCCCGTGACCTCTAATGACCCCGATCACCTCCCTTGACCTCTAATGACCCCGATCACCTCCAGTGACACAATAGTGACACAAAAGTGACACAATAGTGACACAAAAGTGACACAAAAGTGACACAATAGTGACACAAAAGTGACACAAAAGTGACACAAAAGTGACACAAAAGTGACACAAAAGTGACACAATAGTGACACAAAAGTGACACAA